>PDHP01000190.1:8986-25872 GCA_003339455.1 Ophiocordyceps camponoti-leonardi (nom. inval.) | reverse complement strand
TTGAAGTGTTGACATAACGCACGAACACACGCACACAAACACACCTCCCTATCGCTTTATCGCATCGCCGCATCCCCCCCCCCCCCCCCCCCGGGGGGGGGGGGGGGGCGGCCCCCCCCCCCCCCCCCCCCCCCCCCCCCCCCCCCCAATTCTCTCTCAATTCTTTACCCTCTCTCGCACCTCCTTCTTTTCATCGCAACTCCTCTTCCTCTTCTACAGCCGCTCTTGCCCGCGACCCAGCCTCAGTCGCGTCCATTGGCGAGTGACGCGTCTAGCAGGAGCTCCTCCTCCCGGTGAGCCTCTCGCTTCCGTAAGTTCCCCCCTCTCGCCCTCCCCCTCCCCCCCCCCTATCCTCTCTCTGTCTTTTCCTTTGCTTCAGTTGCTCTTTGCCCCCCCAATTGCTTCCACTGTGCTCTGGCTTTCCAGAACTGTTGCTACCAACGTCCGTCACGTTCCTGCTACTCACCCCCTCTGCGGGTGTTGATCCAGAACAGGCCGGATTGTCAGTCGGCTTGCCCATACTGACCAAGCCCGTGTTGCTCTCGCCGGTCCAAGAACCATGGCTGACTCTGACTTTGGCAGGTCATGGCGTCGCTGGCCGCCACCAGGGGCAATACAGCCAGCTCTGCGACCAGAATACCCCTACTTTGCATCGTCTGCCCAGATGCTCCGCGCTTCTCCGACGTCTCTCACCTGTTGACACACATCGCCTCCAAAGGCCATCTGCACCATGAGACGCAGACCAAGCTCAAGTCTCACCAGGATCTCGCCGCGACTGCCCTCCTGCAGCAGTACGAGCAGTGGTACAGTGACAATGGCATTGAGGTTCTCCTGGTCGAACGCATGCAGGTCAAGCAGAAGAAAGAGGCAGCCAAAACGAGACGCACGAGGGGGGCCGCTCCCTTGGCAACGGTAAATGTGTGTTGTTCAATGCTTAGCCTATAAAGTAAAACTGTCAAGTGAAGCTCGATGCTAATGTTGGAAAGCAGCCGAAGCGCAAGACAAAGCGATCACAAAACTCCACCACCGTCAAGTCAGAGCAGCAAGACTTCGCCCAAGATTTTCCCCTGTTCCCCGGCTTCCTACCCCCGGAAAACGAAGTCGATGTCCAAGATGGTTTCTTTGTCGCCAATGATATGCTGTCTCTCAAGGGGCAAGTCTGGCCGGGCATGGGCAAGATGGACCTCGCCAACGAGGACATGAAGCGAACTCGCAACCAACGGAAGCCGCATTCCGTCATCGAAAAGATGCGTCGAACTTCCGAAGGAATCGAGCCCACTCAAGTCGTCATGACGTCCGATCTCGAGGTGGAGAGGATCAAAGGCGTATATGACAGCTCCTCCCCGATTCCCGATCAGGGAGAAGAGGTGAGTGAGGTTTACCCCATACTACGTCGTCCAAGCCCAACACAACGCTGACTTTTGCTGGCCAGACGCCGAAAAAGCCATCGAGACCCAAGCGCAAGAGGCCCGAGGTGCTGGCCGAAATCTCGTCAAACGTTCCTCGAGGCAGAGTTCGCCGATCTAACCGCAATACCCTGACAAAGGCCGATCGAGGACAGCGTCTGAAGCTGGATTACGAACGCGACACCAGCTCAGACCAGACGCCCTCTCTCGGATCCTTCAGACACGGTCACGATCTCTTCCAAGACGATGATGGATCCTCTCCCGGTATGTCGCGCCATCCTGCTCACGGTACAAGGACTAATGAACGCAGTGGTTTTCGAAGATCGCTCATTCTCCACGCCTCTATACCAGGAACAAAAGTACGACTCCAGCTCGCCGCTGACGAGCCAGTCCGTGAGCTCATGGTTCGCTAGGTACGATTCGAGGGATCGATTTGGGCTGCATCCCCTCAACCCAATGTCCCGTTCGAACGTCCCGTCGCCGACTCCCTCCACGAGAGACATGTCCGCCCGCGCCCTTCCCGCCAGAGACGCCAACCGAGGCAGGCACCAGACCCATGGATACCTCAGTCACGGCGGGAACATGACCTTGGGTGAGTCTTGAGTCGTTTACTCGGAGGCGAAAAACCTGACCAGGCGTAAGGTTCTCTCTCGCAAGTCGATGCATCGTTCGGCATCAGCGATTCGCCCCTCTATAACAGCTCAGCGCGGCTGCCCTTCGCCACCACCAACCATTTTGGCTCCCTCACTCAAGAGAACTTTCGCCTCAATCCTGCCCAGCAGCAACAGCCCAAGCATGGAGACTATTCGTCCGCGACCGGCGACTCGCTGTCCAGCTCGATTGGTAGCCAGTTTCTCACCATGCCCGAATCCAACCCCCTCTACTCTCACGACCGTCTATTTATCTCCCCTTTGAACCAGCCGCACGTGAACCAGTCTCTGTCCTCGCTCGGATTTACGCCTATTAATCGAGGTCGAGATCCCAGCCTCGCATCACACGACCACGAGCGGCGGGCGTCTGGTCCCAGCATCAAGATCGAATCACAACTATGCGATGGCATCGACAGTGGCGATGCGAAGCAGGGCCCTTTTGTCAGCAGCTTATGGGACTCGCAGCACACCGAGAACAATTTGGATCTTGCGGAAGAACTCGGTGAAGACGTAGGCCTCTGAAGCCACTTCCCCTGACGTGATCAGAGACCGGGAGGCACCCCACCCTGCCAAACCCTCCACGCCAACGGACGGGATGGCTGGCATCAACGGGTAGAGTGACGACGCGCCGACTCTCCTCTTGACACGCTACTTCGGGGCGCATCGGAAGCGGATGACGCCTTTTTTTCCCCCTCATTTTGTCGATGACCCTGAAGCGAATCGGGATGCCAAAGGGTCATCTCGACGCTACATACATACGTTTCATTGCGCTCAAATTCTGTTTTCCTTCAAAAGTTCTCGTGGCGTTTTCTTAAGGCAGTCGATTAAAGCATGTTGAAGGTTGCGGCTAGAGATATCGACATCTGAGAGCCGTTTCTCTCTTACGCGAAGATGGCTGTTATCGGATTTCATGATTCTCCTCGACATTCAGTTTCACTCGAACAGGCAGTCGAGGTACATGTGTGTTCTCTGTCTCGAGGGGCACCTCGCGAGGCGTGCGTTACTTTTCGCCCGGAGACCCAGCCCGAGAAGGTTACTGCATGTCTGTCGATGACGCCTTTCCGACTTTGTTTCCTCGTCCGCGGGCTGATGTGTTGCCCAATGTCGAACGAGGAGAGTCACATTTTGAAGTTTGCGGCTGGCAAAGATGAGCGGGTAGGTAATGACCGTTACATGGGATGGAGTCTGGGATGGTGAACGGGGCTGGATTGAAGGCAAGACAACTTTGGTAGCCATTTAGTCCGGCTGAACCAAGGCATTTTAAAGGATCACAGACGACAAGCGGCATGGCTTATCTGGTCTTGAGCGTTCCTAGCACGTTATACTCGAGAGATTAGACGGAATACAGTTCGCTCCCATCTTGTCTTGAAAACAATCTAGGTATGCTGATTGCTGAACAATGTCGGTAGCTAAACCGAGTCTGACGAAGAATCGGATCACAATTGCTCAACGGTAGCGACCAGCTGGTGTAGCTGATCGGAGGCGTCACCCGAGACGACATGGTTCAACATCCGAAAGGCAGCCTGCAGCCTCCGCCTGGTGACGTCAAGCTCCAGCTCGGTCGACTTGTTGGCGGCCACGTCGATGACGTGCTTGGAGATGCGGGCTAGGCGGGCGACGTTGAGGCCGTATGACCGGTGGGCGACGCCCTCGCCGACCTCGTAGAGGAAGGTGATGTCCTGATGGCCGTCGGGGCCGGCGGGCTCGGCCTTGAAGCGCATGTGGACGTTGTCGACGGCGTCGAGGCCGTCGGCGACCCGAGCCAGGTTCTGGTAGTGGGTGATGAAGAGGGTGAGGCAGCGGGTCTCGGTGACGACGTGGTGGAGGACGGCGTGGGCGATGGCGGCGCCGTCGTGGGTGCTGGTGCCGCGGCCCAGCTCGTCGAGGATGACGAGGCTTCGCGGCGTGGCCTGGCGGAGGATGCGGGCCGTCTCGGAGAGCTCGACCATGAAGGTCGACTCTCCGGCCAGGAGGTTGTCGTGGGCGCCGGAGCGGGTGTGGATGGCGTCGCAGAGGGTGAGCCTAGCGGACTCGGCGGGGACGAAGGAGCCTATCTGGGCGAGGAGGACGATGAGGGCCAGGGCGCGGACGAAGGACGACTTGCCGCCCATGTTGGGGCCGGTGATGAGATGGGCCAAGGGGGAAGGGTGGGCGAGGGTGGTGGAGAAGGGGATGTAGCCGCCTTCGAGCGTGTGCTCGGCCATGGGGTGACGGCCCTGAGATATCGAGATGGTCGGCTCGGACGAGGGGGGCAACAAGGTCGGCCTGCTGTAGCCCGGCTGGGCGGCCACCTTGGCCAGGGAGAGGAGGCAGTCGAGCGTGGCCAGGGCGGAGACGGCGTCGCGGAGAGGCTGGTAGTCTGCCGCTATTCTGGCGAGGAGGTCCCTGAAGGCGGCGTCGCAGGCGGCGGCGAGGGCCTCCCGGTGCTGATCTCGTTCGGCCACGAGGCGGACGACGTCGGGCGTGTGGAAGCGGGAGAGCTTCTTGGTGCCGGAGATCTTGCTCCACGAGGCGGGCACCTTTCCGACGCTGCCGTTGGGCACCTCGATGAGGTACTCGATCCCGGCTACGGTGACGTATTCGACCTTGCCCTTGCTTCCTCCCATCTGGGCGGCCGCTACGGAACGATGGCCGTCGAGCTCGTGCTCTACGTGGACGATGCCCAGCTGGTGATCTTGCATGTCCTCCGTCTGATGCTCGGCGCGGAAGAAGCCGTACTTGTCGTCCTTGCGCGCCGCCTGGGCGTCGATGGGCTCCAGGAAGCCGATGACCGAGTCCAGGATGCTGGGGAGGGCCTTGACGGCCGACGAGAGGGGGGCGGAGGAGAAGGGGAGCGGCCTGGAAGACGACGACGACGACGTGCGGTGGTGGTAGTATGTGGCGATCTTCTGCAGCGTCTGCAGGACGGATAGGAGTTCGGGCCTGGTGCATTTACCGTAGTATATGCGGACGAGGCTCCTCTCGAGGTCGGTCTTGATGGACGAAAGCAGCGTCTCCAGCTCGTCGACGGGGGCCGTCGATTGCTTCTCGACGAGCTCCTCCACCGCCGCCATCCTCTCCTCTAGCCGATCCCGGTCCAGCAGGGGGCGGCCGACCCATTTCCGCAGGAGGCGCTGGCCGAAGCGCGTGAGCGTCTTGTCGAGGGCCCAGAAGAGGCTGCCCTTGCTCGAGTGGTCGGTGGAGTTGCGGTAGACTTCGAGGCTCTCGAGCGTCGTCCCGTTGACGAGGACGTGCGAGCGGGTGCCGAAGTTTTGAAAGTACTTGGTCAGGTTGAGGATGTGCTCCAAGCCGTACTCCTTTAGGTGGTTGATCATGGCCGACAGGCAGATCGTCACCGGCTCCGGCAGCTTCAGCACCTTGTCGAGGATGGCGTCCTCGGAGGACTCCTCCTGAGGCCTCTCGGCGTAGAACTGCGCGACGTGGGATGAGGCCTCGGCGCCGGCAGTCGAGCTCCGGGATACGCGTTCGACACGGCTGCGGTCGCCGAAGACGTTGGTGCTGCTGCCGGACAGGTGCTGGATCAGCTTGTCGGTGCCCCTGGTCAGCTCGCCGACGATGAGGAACTCGCAGGGCGAGATGTGCAGCAGCCTCGTTTCCACCTCGCTTCGCATGAAGCCGTCCTCGAAGGCGTCGTAGACGATGTCGCCCGTCGAAGGCTGGACGGCGAGGATGCCGACGTCGACCTTTTCATCCGTCCCCGAGCCCTTGGATTTGGTCTCGGTGATGGCCAGCAGGTAGCCTCCAGAAGGAGCGCCGTCCGTCTGCTGATCGAGGTCGCCATTTTCGTCGATGTAGGTGCCCTTGGTGTAGAGATTGGTGAGTTTTCTGATGAACGGGGCGTTTCGATTGTCTCCCGCCTTCTTGAGGGCTGCTGTCTCGATCTGACGGACGACGCCGACCTTGTGGCCGGCAGCGACCAGTCGCCTGGCGTGGACGGACAGTCTATGGACGGGAATACTGGCGGAAGCGAAGCGGTCCAGGTGTGCCTCGGACGGATCTAGACATCTAGTCAGCAACAGGGTTGTGCCTCGACAGATTGGCTGAAGGGTTTCGAACGTTCGTCGTATCGTAGCTTTCCGGGTATGCAGACGATACTGAGCTCCCTGGCCGCGATTCGCGCATCCTCGCCAAAGAAGCGAAACTTGTAGCCCACTTCGACGATGAGAACGGTATCCATGTGCTTCCTCTTGATTTCGAGGAATTGTGTCTCCATTGGGGTCAGCTTGGCCGGTTTCGCACCCTTCTTGCCGAGCTTGGCGGGAATCGGAGGTTGGTCATCGAGATCGTCATCGTCGGCTTCTGCCTCGTCCTCGACGGCAGGTGTTTGCTGGAGAGAAGACCGGCCCTTCCAGGATAGGGCGTCCGGATTGCCGAGCTTTTTCACAAATCGTCTGTGCAGCTCGTCATTGATGCGCTTCGTAGCGTCGTCGTCGTCGTCGTCGTCGTCGTCGCGAACGCAGTCGGGGTCAGAGGCTGGTGCATCGTAGAGGTAACGCTGAGCGCGTGCCGAGGGAGCAGCTGCGGGCGAAGAAGATTGCAGCCCAGCGTCATTGGTAGAAAGCTTGGGCTTCTTGGCTGTGGATTGAGGCCCATTGTTGGCGTCCTGGTCGGGTGGTCGCTTGCGTGACTCTGCATCCGAGTTGCGGCCCTGCTTCTCGAAGGAGGCGGCTAGTCCATTGACAGTCTTTGGAGTGAAGAAGGAGGTCAGGGATTGTTGTCTTTTTTGGGGCGTTGGTTTCGAAGCAGGAGGCATTGTGGCCGAATGTCAATGACGAGCATCTACGTATGTACGTGTGTAGAAGGATAAGGAGGTTGATAAAGAGGTTCAAAAGGAGAGGGCTTTTTTCGTACGCGACCGCGACGCGTAGAGTGCGGGTAAACTGCGGCCCGTCGTTTGAAGATGAACGACGGCACGTGCTGGGTAGAGGTTGGACGGAGTGTGCGTGTACGAATAGTAAAATTGAATCACGACAGAAACTCCGTACTCTATGAATGCGGTGCGACTGTAATCCGTACATGCAGACGTGGTTATGTTGAAATAATGATATCATTTCCGCAATATAGTATGATTCTTGGGAGCTGTTCTTCTTTGTCTCGCCCAGCATCAATCACCCCATGATGACCACCAAGAACATCAGAGCTTCCCTTTCGTCTAATCAGCCACTTGATATCTTGCACGGACCGGTGGAGTGTACGGAGCTTTATAGGGGGGGTGGAGGGAGGTGGGGGGCGGAGTTTCCCGCGGCCCGCACCTTGGCGTGTGTGTTAGTAAGACAGCAAGGGTCCTTGGAGAATCATCAATCACAGCCCCCGGCGGCTGGCCTCGGCGCCTATCACTGAAGGGGCCAACCAATGACAGCCCTGCTTCGACCTGGGAGCACCGCCGGGGACGAGCTGCTTAGCGCTCCCGTCCACTAAATCGTCATTCCAGCTCTCGGCCTTCAGGCACTGATTGCGCTGGGCTGTTCTGTGTCTCCCACCCGACCGACTCGCCCGCCTCCTTGGCCCTCCTCACCTGGCTTCTCTCTCTCTCTCTTTCGTCTCCCAACTCCGCATCTCTCCTCTATCTACAAACTCCTCTACGACGTTGACAACCAGTACATACGTTCAAACAACCTCGTTCTATCACCGTTTGATCGGCGAGTCAGTCCCCCGCATCGTCTTGTCTCGGCGCCGATCGGCTTCTCCACTTGTCTCGATATACACCACGTACTCGCTCTTCGGAGTGATCCATACATCAAGGTCCGGGTTACGCCGTCGCGACATCCAGCGATCTCGCTCGTTTAAGCTACCTGCCCTTCTGCATAGGGGAACTGAAGCTCCATCATCCCCGTCGCTGAGGCATCATGGAGGCGACTCGGACCGTGCCCGAGGAGGACAAGTTCCTCACCAAGCCAGATAGCCCTACCGTCCGGCCTCTGCGTATCTTCAAGTCTCAGAGTCCTGGACCTATCCCTCGCACTGATGCATCTACTTCACTGCCCAGCTTCCCGCTGCCGCCCGGTGCCTCCAGTTCTGCGGCACCGTTACCGCTTCCCGATGACGATGACGTCTGCAAGCCGACGCACGCAAAGCCCTCGACCTATGCCGGCACAAGCACCCGTATAGACACCAACATCGCAGATAAGCGGCCTGGTCTGGCCGAGCGGAGAGGAGCGTCGCCCAAAGTCATTCATTCTCCCTCGAGCCCCGAAGCTGAGGGTCAATACTTGCCGAGGCCACTCAAGGACCGCGGGTCATCCAACCCCGGCCGCCCGCACCAGACATACTATCCTCCGCCGGCTGCCGGGCCGCCGCTCTTTTCCGTGTCTGACAGTCGATTATCCGACCAACACCTGAGGTCGGATGATCAATGTGTGAACCGCTTTGCTTCGACGGCCTCCAACTACACCACCAAGGCAACGCGAGGGTCGCCACCGCCCCCAGCGACGCCCATTGCCGAACCCGGCACCGTACCCGGCGGTGGTATCGAGGCCCGATACGCCGCATCAGGCATCTCCGGCACTGCCACCCTCAACAGCCTCCAGGCGCAGAACGCGGCCGCCTCACAGAGGCTGCCGCAGTACGGAAGTCAGCCTCCTCAGCCTCAGCGCCCCTGGACGCCCACCGAGTCTCCGGGCCAAGCCCCCTCGGGTCCCCCGACCGTTTACCAGGGCACCACCCCGATCTCGAGCACGGGCGTGCGATTGACATTTAGCCCGCCTCCAGACCAGCCCACGAACAAGGACGGCAACCCGGCACTCCAGGTCAGCGTTCTCGAGCAGGACTTTCAACGCATGGGCACAAAGACGCCGCCCCCGGCCTACTCAAAGGTCAACCCCAGCCGAGGCTCACCCCGTGCGAGGGAGAAACAGCGCCCGCAACAGAGAACCTCTGAAGCCGACCCGTCTCAGACGTCTCCTCCATCGAGCAAGCCCGTCGCCTCAGCCGCTCCGGCCGCAGCAGCCATGGCCTCTCCTGCGCTCCAGCATCCCGGGCATCCCGCCTTCGCCAACGACCCTCGGCCGGAAGCAAACGGCCAGACGCCGGAAGCCGTGCCGACGGCCTCGCCTCCGGTGCCGACGCCCGCGTCGCCACCGCCGCTCCCCGAGGGCTGGTTCGCCAGCCTGGACCAGAACTCGGGCCAGTACTACTACATCCACTTTGCGACGCAGGCGACGCAGTGGGAGTTCCCCAAGGGTCCCAACCCCATCCAGCACGAGCAGACGCCGCTCTCGCCCACGGCGTCTACGTATGGGAACCCGCTGACGTCTCCCATGTTCGTCAAGCAACCCATGGCATCGCCCATGTTCACCCCGCACACGCCGGGGGGGTATGCCGAAAGCATCATGAGCGTCGCGGCCTCGCAGGCGCCTTCGACCGCCGGCTTCTCTGGTCCTCCGCCCAGCTCGGGTGTCAACATGTACAGGGTGCAGCCGACGAATGGCGTCTATTTCGGACCTTACCTGAGATACGTCAACATGGACATCGAAAAGGGGACGTGGTACGGGAGCATCATGATCGTGACGGACGCGCCCCAGCCACCGACGATCCACATCCACCTGAGCGTCGACCTCTCGCCCAATCCCAGGCAACTGCAGCCCCGTGCCATCTACGTACATCAGCGGTGGACGTTTTACCGGTACGAGGTGGACCTGCAGATGGGCGAGAACGGCACGGAGAGATGGACCTACGCCGTCACGTCCCATCTGGGCTGCACGCGGTACGAGTTCGTCGTGGCCGGACGACACGAGACCGGCTGGCGGTTCATCGCCCACTCCGGAAACGACTTCGCCTCCAACACGACGCAGAACGAGAGGGCCAGGCTCGGCGGGGTGGGCTTCATGTGGAAGGACGTGCTGCAGAAGAACGTCGACTGCGGCGGCTTCCACGCCCAGCTCGGCCTGGGAAGCCAGATCTACGCCGACCGGCTGTGGAAGGAGGTGCCTCTGCTGAAGCAGTGGCTGGCCATGAGCGGAAGGGACAACAAGAAGAACGCCCAGTGGACGGCCCGGCACGAGGAGGACGTGACGCACGCTTACTTTCACTTCTACACCAGTCACTTCGACCAGCCGTTCCTGAGGGAGGCATTCGCTCAGATTCCGCACGTGCTGCAGATCAACGATCATGACATGTGAGTGCGTTTCGGATCGGGGCGAAGAAGGCGGCGACGCTGTCGTACTGACTGGGGACCGACTCCTCTAGCTTCGACGGATACGGATCGTATCCCCCCTATATGCAGGCATGGGCCATGTTCAAGAACATCGGGCGCATCGCGACAGACATGTACCTCCTGTTCCAGCACCACACGACGGTGGAGATGATGCGGAACGTCAGTACGGACCTGGACATCTTCACCGTCACCGGCGTGGGCTGGCACTTTGTCAAGTTTCTCGGGCCGGCGCTGGCCGTGGTCGGGCCGGACTGCCGGTCGGAGAGGACGCAGGCCCGGGTCATGGCCGGGCCGACGTACCAGGGCATCTTCCCCCGCGTGGCGATGCTTCCGCCCAGCGTCCAGCACGTCATCTGGATGATATCCGTCCCCCTCATCTACCCGAGGCTGGACACGGTCGAGAGCCTGGCGAACACGGTGGCGGCGGGCAAGAAGGCGGTCAACACGACGTACAACATCCTAGGCAAGGTCACGAGCTCCATGGCCGGCGTCGTCGGCGGCAAGGAGGTCGTCGCCCAGGGCTTCACGCAGGTGAAGAAGGCCGTGGGCAAGACGGGCCTGATGGGTCACGTCCTGAACCAGTTTGGCGAGCTGGATATTCAGGAGATACTCAAGGACATGTGGACGCACGAGAGCAAGGACCTGGAACGGACGTATCTCATCCGCACCCTGCAGGGCATCGCTCAGCAAAAGGGAATCCGGATGACGTTTCTCTCGGGAGGTGCGTATCCGTATCCCTCCTCGGCGTTCGGGCGAGCTTTTCTTTTTGCTGACGGACACATTCGGGGGGGGTGGGGGAATTGGAAATGGACGAGCAGACGTCAACGCGTCAGGGGCCGGCCTCGTGCACGATCCCACGCACCCGGGTGACCACAAGACCATGTACCAGATCATCTCGTCGCCCATCGTCGGAGCGCCGCAGGGCGGTTACGTCTCCAAGCTGCTGCACAACCAGAAGACGCTGTACGTGCCGCTCAACGGGCAGCGGTCGACGCATGAGGTGTCGGACACCAAGGAGGACATGATGGAGATTTTCCACACGGACGCCAGCGGGGCGACGCGCGAGCTGAAGAAGCTCATGAACCGGCGCAACTACGTCGTCTTCGTCACCTTTGACCAGCAGGAAGCGGCGAGCCAAACGCCGTTCAGCCCGGGGGCGAGCCAGATGCCGCTGAGCTCAGGGGCGAGCATAGGCGACCAGCAGCAGCAGCAGCAGCAACTGGTACTGCATCAGCAGCAACAACAACAACAGCAGGGCCTTTCGCGGCTCGGCCTGGCCGTGGACTTTGTCGTGCAGGGAGACGGCGCGTATCAGGCGACGACCAAGTACGGGCCGGTCATCATCCCGCATCTCGAGTATGGGAGGTGAGAGGTTGGTTGAATGTGACAAAACATGAGCTATCTTGTGTCTCTATTCTGCTGGGCTGCAACTGGTCAGATGTTTTTTCTTCTGTCTTGTAACATGTAGGAATGAGGAGGGAAAGGGGTTTGCGACGTGCCTTGCTCTTTTTCCTTTCTTTTTCAGGGGGGAGGTCTACAGGTCGAAGAGTTCCTTGAGCAGGCGCATAGTGTCTTCAGGCCCCTTGACGGAGTGTCCGGTGACGTCGGGATGGTTATAGATTTCCCAATCGTTGCCACCTTGGAAGGTCTTGTCGCCGAAGAAGTGAATCTTCTTGTATGTGACGCCGCCAGGTTTCCCGGCCTGGTCGCGGAGGTGACGCAGACAGTAGGTCTTGTCCCAGCCTTCGGGGAAGACGTCGAAGGAGATTTGGCCGCCGATGGCGAAGCTAGCAAGAGAGAAAGGGGAAAAGGGTTGAGCAAAGATGGCGCACAGAAAGGGGGAGATAAAGACGTTGGGGAAAAGGAGAGAGAGAAGACGAACATGAGGCCATAATCGGCAAAGCGCTCCCTCAGAGCAGCGACGAACTTTTCCCTCACGCGAGCGACTTTATCATAGGCCTCAAAGTCAAGCCGCTCCTGGGTAGAGGCGTTCCTCCCCACGGGACTGATATTGACCATACCGTTCCGAAACTCGACAAACGTGCCCCTCTTAACGGGGATATCCAAATCGGCGACGTAGCGAAGCACAAAGTCCACCAGCTTCCTATACTTTTCCTCTCCCAGCCACTGGATGAAGCTATTGGACGTAAGCTGCTCCCCCATCTTGAAAGCCGTGAGCCCGTTCTCCGAGAAGCAGAAGTCGAAGAGGGTCGTCACCGACGAGCCGGCAGGTCGACCCAGCTGCTCCTCCTGCTTCGCCAGGTCCGAGCCCCCGACGAAGCCTATGGCGCATCGCTGGCGGAGGGAGCGGAGGAGGGACAGCATCTCGGGGGAGGCGTCCAGTCGGGCTGGCGTTAGGGTTCCGTCCACGTCGAAGAGGCAGATTGTGTCTGGGAGGGGACGGGAGGAGAGGGGCGGGATGGAGTCGTCCATTGTCGTTGCAGTGGGAGGAGGAGAGGGAGATCTGAATGGGCGATTGATTCGAGTGGTGAAGGTCAATCCTTTTCTTTGGTGAGAGGCTTCAAATTCGTAGTCGTCGTCGACGAACTGTCTGCTCCGTCTGTCTCTCCCTTTTCCCTTGGCGGGGCAGGAACGAGGGGTGAAAAAAACAGGAGGGTGGGGTTAAACTCCTCTTCACAGAGAGGGGGCTGCAGTAAGTCCACGGTGGTGTATCTATATCAAGAACTCGAGATGGACGATTGTTAACGGCGGCGCCGTGGATTACTGTATTACATAAGACGGCGCGAAAAGCAAGCAGATACATAAAGTGGGTATAGGGTAGCCTGTCAGTGTATTGGGAAAATCAAGACGGCCGGCCTCCTCCCTTCTCCTTTCACTTCTTCGTTTTTTTTCATCATCTCATCCGAACTTCTCTTCGCTCCATACCCCCGTAAGCTCTATCACGACGCTCACGACGGTGCTCACAATCCACAGCGTCATGACCAGCCATCCAATCTTCCGGCTCAGGACCCAGCGGTTCATCGGAACCAGCACCACCAGCAGCACGAGGATCAGCAGCAGCGTCACGCCCGACACCAGCAGCGTGCCGCCGAGCTGCAGCCTGTACGGGCCGTAGCGCATCGGCCTTTCTGGGTGCTTGGCGTGCTCGCTGTTGGCCTGCTTGATCATCATCATGACGCCCCCGATGCCGATGCCCAGGAGTATGTTGAGCATGGGGCCTCCGAAGCATGCCGACCTGCACGACGTTTCCTGTCAGCATCTCATGCCATCACGATCTCCGAGGAAGAAGAAGACTCACAACGCCATGACCGGATAGCCGAGCCGGGCTACCGTAATGTCCGCCACCAAGTCTCCGATGCTGTTGCCCGCCGCGAAGACGGTCAGCCCCAGCAGCGCTTCCGAGATGTCCAGGATGACGCCAAAGGCCTTGAGCACCCCGACCACCTCGCTCGCAATCGTCGAGATCCACGCGACGCTGATAACGAAGCCCAGGAAGCAAAGGAGATAGTGGAGCCTCGGCCGCCGATGCTTCGTCGTCGTCAGCAGCACCACGCTCAGCAGCAAGACGGACAACAGCAGCGAAAAGGCAATCATCCGCACAAGCTCCCTGATCGGCTGCGCCATGTCCTCTCGCAGGTTGCACCACAGGACCAAGGTCGAGAATAAGGGCCCGCTGAAGAGCTGCAGGCATACCAGCCACCGGTTCCAGAGCGGCGGCTCGTTGCCGACGTTGCTCGCCGACCGCACTTCAGATGGCGCCTTGGCGGAAACGGCCACGTGCGTCGCTCCGGCCGACGTGTCGGCGTCTGGTCCTGCGCCCAGGCAAGGAGGCGCGTACTCTTCGTTGCAACCCTCTCCCGGCTGCTCGTCGGCCGGGATCACGGAGATGGCAGGCGCCGAAGCTTGCACGGTGCCGTAGCCACCGGGGCTGCTCGGCTCCGTCTCTTGCGCAAACACAGTATCCTCAGTAGCCTCCGTATCCACCACAGGCAACGTGATGACCAGCAGAAATATGCTGGGAACCGACACTGCGCTGAGGAAACGGTCCCAGTATGACTTTTCTCGCCAGTCTTGCAGGGTCGGAAACAGGGTCGCCAAGAGAACGTCGGGCGGAGGGAGGGCCCAATATGGCCACCACCGCACCGGTGCAGCCGGCGACTGCTGCAGGCCGTCCCGTCTTTCCGAGAGCGCATTGGGCGTCAGGGCCGCGAGCGGATCCGCATAGCGAGGGAAGATGGATTGGGGAGAGGATGCTGTGCTTGTGTTCCTTTCCTCATTCGGGATTTGGAGTCGCAGCTTGGGCATCGGCTCCCGCGTCGGGCCCTCTGGCGGCTCGGCTTCCGTCACGTAGCGTGTCGGCGAAAGCAACGGACTCGACCGTTCCGTCTCGGGCGACAGGAATTGAGGAGTCGGAGGTATGGCCCGCGGCGCCGCCAGGAAGTCGGAAACGGCGGTCGAGGTGGTCGGTATGTCGCCCGACGACAGCGCCCGGTCCCTGCGGGGGACGGTCGTGGCGGGGGTCGGGGAGGCATTGAAGCCGTCGTCGCTTCGCACGTACAGCGCATTACATGTGGTTCCTCGTCGTGCCCTGCCCCGGATATGGTCCTCGAACTGGCCTCGGATCAACAGGGGCGAGAGTTGTAGATTGCTCTCGCGTTGAAGCTGTGACAGGGCCGAGCGAAACTCGAGGGCGCCGACCAGGCTCGGACGAATAGGCGTAGCGCAAGTCGGACGCCTCCGTCCGACGCGGACGACGCGCATGTTACTCGTCACCTCGGCTATCAGCATCATTTCGTGATGGTCATCGACGCGAGTGTCGATCGAGCGAGGCATCGCGTTGTCCTCCGGGTCGTCTCGATAAGGCTCCCCTGCGAGCTCTTCGCCAGCGTGGCCTGGCATGGCGTAGACATGGCTCCGAGCCTCCCCGTCTCGGCGAAGACGACGCTTCTTCCTGACTCCGTACCAGTGACAGGTGACGACGGTGACGACGTAGACGACGTAGTAGCCGATCATGACGCAGCACTCCCACAGATGAAGGCGGCCGTCGGCCAGAAAGGCCATGGTGAAGGCGACGGCGACGACGAAGAAGCAGATGTCGCGGGCGTACGACTCGCGATCGACACGGAACTCGCGCACCAGGGCCATGGAGCCGGCGACGACGCCGGCAATGAAGCTGGCGGCGCCGATGAGCTCACCGATGGCCATGGCGGGGCTGTTTGAGCTCATGGCGGCGAAGGTGCTGAAGACATCGGGCGAGCCGTTGCCGAGCGCCAGAAAGGTGACGCCGGCCAAGCTCTGGCTCAGGCCGAGGACGGAGGAGATGGTGGCGAGGTTGACGCAGAAGAAGTCGCTGGCGGCGATGCCGATGGTGGTGAAGAGGAGGGCCAGCCAGGCGACGAGAAGGGAGAAGGCGAAGGGTCGGGCGCCCTTGTGAGTGCAGTAGTAGAGCTCGAGATAGGGGACGAGGCCGGCGTCGACATCGGCACAGTGGCGCTTGACGAAGGCGCATTGGTCGTCGACGGCGTCCAGATGGCGGCATTGGACGTCGTCGTCGCGTCGAAAGGAGGCGCCATGATGAAGGGCGGGTCGTTGGCTGGCGAGAAAGAAGGAGTATGCCGTTAGGACGGAGAGGATGGCGACCGTTGCGAGGAAGGGTCGGGACGAGAGTGAGGAGCGCATGCTTTTCGAATCGTCATGTCGTGGATGCCGGTTGAAGGGTCAGAGCACCAGAATGTGCAGGCGACGGGCGGAGGAGGATATGAAAGAGGATGTGAACGAAGAAGAGAAGAAAGATATGAAGGGCGAGAGCGGGTCAGGTTTTATAGTACCTAGGAATCGAGGCGGCGGTTCCGCCACATGATGGGGGGGGGCGAGGATTTGCTGTGGCAGACGAAGCCCCGGGGGGGAGGTTGGTTTTCGAAGGAGAACGATATAATGGACGACGGATGGATGGTTATGTAGTAATGATGACAGATGAATACGTAGGTAGGTACTAGACAGGGAGAGGGATGAAGAGAGGCAGAGATAGATATAGAAGAGGGAGACGAGAGGGATGGGGAGAGGGGGGGGGGAGGAAGAGTGAAAGACAGAGAGGAAGAGGTTGATGGTGAGGGTGTAGGATAGTAGAGAGACAGAGAGAGACAAGGAGGTTTAGTAGGGTCGGTGAGCAGAACGCCTCTTGAGCGGCGGAGGCTTGGTGTCGAAGATACCTCCCCACCTATCGATTAGTGGCTGTTTAATAGCGTCCGTAGCGCTAACGTGGCATGTAGATGCTAGGTACTAATGCATGTCTGGCACTTCGGCAACGCAACCGATGCTTCTCTCACATGGATAAGCTGTAGATTCAAGACCCCAAAGCACAGCACAAGTAGGGGGGCATTACGCGTCCTCATCAGCAGGATTCGTCCAACTCATCATCCCAAAGCTCATTCATTGCTTGGCGTCATTACAAGTTACACACAGACATTGGATGACGGCCCGACGGGGGGGGGGGAAACAGGCATTTTCCAAGCGAGGAAAGCTCACGTGATAATCAACTACATCAGCCACATGTAATTAGTACATAAGTACAAATGTGGCGGTGATCGTGACGCCCATCTCTGATTGGTCGGTTGGTTGCCCCCCCCCCCCCCCCCCCCCCCCCCCCCCCCCCCCCCCCCCCCCCCCCCCCCTCCCCCCTCCCCCCCCCCCGCCCCGCCACCCCCCCCCCCCCCCCCC
>PDHP01000018.1:309050-322258 GCA_003339455.1 Ophiocordyceps camponoti-leonardi (nom. inval.) | reverse complement strand
CGTGGGGGGGGACGCGATGACATATGTTGAGTTCCCTACGACACTCCCCCCCCCCCCTCCCCCCCCCCCCCCCCCTTTCCACCCCCCCCCCCCCCCCCCCCCCCCCCCCCCCCCCCCCCTATCAAACTTCCCTCCCTCCCTTGTCCTGGACCTGAAGGCGAACCAGAACAACAAAGGAGCCAGCTTCTCCCCTCCTCTCCTCTGCCCCTCTCCCCTCCCTCCCCCCGGACGGCGGGTCGGATGTGGACCAAACGAACGAGCAGAATGTCACTGCTCTTTCATATTCTATTCGCAATTGCGCATTGTTGTCTTTTCACAACGGATACTTTCATTCTCTTTCTTTCTTTCTTTCTTTCTTCCACTTCTCTGCTTTTCTTCCTTTTCCCCCCTTCTCCGTCCTTCGGTCTCGCCATGTGTGTGGCCTTTGTCTCTTCATCGGCCCGCTAGCACTTATTCCCACCGTCTAACGATTTTCCTCAGGGGCTGCTGTAGCGCCCCGATGCCACCTAAAAAATCGGGGGCCGGTAGGGCTGTTGACTTGCTGTGCACGATTTGTCTTCACCCCCCCTGACGCTTCCTACACCCCTCCCCTCCGACCCCAGGTCTTCGATACCCGCTTTGGGCCTCTGTGTCGCACCGCAATCATACCTCCGATCCCTCCATACCCCATGTAGTCAGTACTTCCATTCTCCACGCCACCGTCCTCGGCCATCCTCCTCCTCATCCTCCTCATCCTCTTCTTCCTCCTCTTCTTCCTCCTCCTCCGCCTCCGCCTCCGCCTCCCTCTTCCTCTTATCCTCCTCCTCCACCCTCATCGTTCCTCGGCCCAGTGCAAGCTTCGTCTCAGCTTCGCCGTCTGTGCGCCCGCTCGCTACCTTAGAATATATACCTACCTACATACATACCTCCACCCCCCGCCCCCCTCGCACACAATGGCTACTCCTCCGTCTCGTCAACCGTCGCCATGGCTCATATCGCCAGCTGCCTCGCCAGCCCCGGTCATCCGCCCGATCTCCCGCCGCCGCCGCCTCCCCCTTCGCAGTCTTCCAAGAAGCCCCATCTCTTGAGGATGCTGTCGGTAGACTCCCACCCTAGATATCAGCTCTTCCCTCGCGAGAAGCCTGCTGCTTCCGCCGCCACCGCCGCCGCCGCAGCCGATCCCCGTCCACGGCCTGCGGCTCCGCGCCGTCGAAAGGTCAACGTGCCGGACCTAGGGCCCATGACGACCGTTCACGAAGTTCCCATGGACTCTCGTAAGTTTGAGAAAGAAAGCGAATCCTCCCATGTGTATATCCGCTAATTCGGCTCTCCAGCCACGATCCCCGGCCTTCACCCTCTTCACGAGAGCGGCCCCGACTCGGCCGATGAAGACGAGGCTCCCATCCCACCTCCCAAAGACGCCAAACCGCTCGGGATTCCTCAGCGCCCCGCCCCGGCGCCCCTCCTCCGGACCCTCAAGTCGGCCGGCTCTTTGAAAGCGGCGCCCAAGAACCAGTCAGACGAGCCGTCATGGACAGGCTGCCCCGACGCGGATCGAATCGTCACGCCGAGTCATTCGACGCCGGATCTTACACTACCACGATCTGCCGCTACCGACGGCACCTCGTCCACCACCCTGACGACGCCCATCTCCGCCGCCCTGACCGAGCCCCAGCGTGTCTCGCCCAGACCGTGGGATGGCCAGGATCAAGAGTCGTCTCGTCGTCACCGCCGCTGGATATCCGACTCATCGGGTATGACGGATCGGGGGAGGCCGAGACGGCGCGTTGAAGCGTCTGAACGTGGCTCGAAAAAAGCCGGCAGAGATGGTGGCCGCGAGCAAGCCCCGGATCGCTGCGTCTTTGAGGCGCTGCCCAGGGGTTGGCGGCCGCATCACGCCGTCGGCCAGATCGGCGTCGACGATGCCGCTTCGCTACAGTATCAGGCTCATCGCCAAGCCGAGCGGTTTGAGGTGCTCAAGATGGAGGACGTCGAGGCACTATCCAGGGTGCGTTCTCACACGCGTGACCTCGAGTGATTTTGCTTTTCTGAACCCGCTGGCTGACTTCGGATCGCTTGACAGGAGATTCGCAAAATGGACGAGCGGACGGAGCTTTTGCGGCGCACGTATGCCACTCTCCGGGCCCAGCGCCGCAACCTGCATTCTCGGATCCGGCAGTATCTCAGCTCGCCGCGCGTCGGCTTCAACTTCGAGTCGATGCTGAAGCAGGAGGAGAAGCTGGCCGATCTCGATGCCGGCATCGACGACTGTGTCTCGGAGCTGGACCGGGTCGAGAACAGGCGCACGCGCGTTCGGCAGAAGCTGCTGGAGCACGTGGCCGCCGCCAACCTGCTGCCTGTGCCGCGGGACTCCGGAGACGCAGAGGCCGACGCCGATGTTCGGTCGCCGACGCTCCGTGGCCTTTCGACGCCTCCGCGGAGCCCCTCGTCTCGGACCGCCGTACCCCGGAGCGGTGGCAACGACGACTTCGACGACCATGGTCCCGCCGCGGAATCAGCGTTGTCTGCTATGAGACTGAAGAGGAAGCCTCTGTTAGAACTCGAGCCGGTGGCGGAACCAGAGTCAGATGCGGAGCCGGAGCCGCAGCCGGAGCCGGAGCCGAATTTCATGAATTCGGAGCCGACGCGCCACAGCCGAGTCAGCAGCGTTCAGAGCCCGAGACGGCCCGGCGTGGAGAGCATCCGCGTCTACATGGGCGGAGACATCTACATGGGCGGAGACGTCTTCACCCTCCTAGACGACGTCAAGGACGACTTCTCCAAGCTAAGCGACGAGGCGATCAAGAACAACAGGAACAGCACCAGGCCCGCACCGGCCACCGACTCTCCCTCGAGCATGTACAGCCCTGCAACCTGGCTAGCGACGCCGAGGACGCCTGCATACTGGTCCGTCGTCGAGGAGGAGCCGGAAGAGGAGAAGGCAGCAGAGGAAGAAGAGATGGCACAGGAGAAGAGGGAGGGGAAAGGTGAGGGGCAGGATGAGGTGTCGAGTCGGGTGCAGACGCCGCCTCCGCCTACGCCTCCTCTGAAGGACTATCCTCAGTCTGGTTGCGGTGGGGGGACGTTGTTGACGAGTGCGGTGTTTAAGCCGTGATTTTGAAGTTGGGTTTTTCTGTTATTTTGCTTGCTAGAATGCTTCCTTTTTCTTGTTCTTGTTTCTTGTGCTTGCATCTTCATACCAGTTAGTTAGCCTCCGTCTATAAATCTATCTAATTCGCATCCGAATCATCAGAGTTGCTCATAGACTCGTCTCGATCATCTCACTCTACGAAGTAAGAAAAAAGACGACATCGCAAAAAAAGGGAAGAAAAGGTATGGTACGCTCTTTATTCGTAGTCTACATACGCTCACCTTGACCATCGTCGCTATTTCCCCTTCCATCCCATCCCATCCCATCCCTCTCAACGCCATGACAAGCTGTGATAGACGTTATGGGGGGAAAAGATGATGAAGAAGAAGATGAAGAATAAGAAGAAGAAGAAGAATGAGAAAAAAAACGGTCTTCTTACCCTGTTATACACTAAACAAACCAACAGACTTTCAGTGCGTCACGATGCGAACAACCTGAAGCATCAAGCCGAAAATCAACCCCCTTGCAACCTCCTCAATCTGCAAGCAGTCAAAGACCCGCCCCAGCGCCTCCCCCGTAGCAGCCTGGCCCATGACCCCCATCAGCGCCGCCGGTACCCCCCTCTGCACCAGCATCCGCCTCGCCTTGACGGCGAGCTTCTCCTTCTCCTCCGCCGACAGGTCCGCCGGCCACGACGCCTTCTCCTCTTCCGTCGGCACGCTGTTCTCCCGGATCTTGCGGATCGTCGACGCTATCCCGCCGTCGGACGTGTTGGCGTCCAGCACCGACGTCTGGATCAGCGATTGCACCGTCAGCAGCGACGGGTTGCCGGGCCGGAGGAGGAAGGATTTCGCTGCCGTCAGGAGCGTGCGCCGGATGTTCCATGCGGAAGAGAGCGTGTACATTTCGTTGATGACGGCGAACAGGAGCTCGACCGCTACCCGCGTTTCGTGCTCTGATAGCTGCGAGTATTGCCGCGCCGCCGGCCGAGGAGCCGCTGATGGTGGTGACGACGACGATGACGTTCCTACTGCTGCCGTCGTCTTCCTGGCCGCGCCGTTGGCGTTGGCCTGGGCGTTGGCCGTCGCTGCCACGTTGACACTGCTGCGACGTCGGTCGTGCTGCGTGGCGGGCGAGCCGTAGCCGTCGCCTCCGCTTCCCGTCAGCGCCATGTAGTCGTCCTCGATCTCGTCCGGCGGTGGCGGCAGCTTCATCATGTCGAGGCTCGACATCGACGGCGACTGCACCGGCGCCAGGCTCGACGCCCGACTATGCTCTCGGCTGGGGTGCGCGCTGTTCGAGCCGGCCGAGCCCGAGTCGGTCCGATCCAGGCGGCCGAGACGGGCGTAGTCGACGTCGCCGTCGCCGCTCGCGAACTGATGGCTCGCCCGTCGGTCCATCGGCGCCACCTTGCCGGGCTGCGTCGAGATGACCGACGACCGTTGGCTGTCGGTGCTGGCCCGCTCCGACCGGACCGGTGACTTGGCCACGGGCGAGTGGTTGGACCTCGACAGCCGGCCCCCCGTAGAGGCCGCCGCCGCCGCCCCGTCGACGACCGACAGCGGGTTCGTCGGCTTGCGGCCCAGGCCAAAGACGCCCACCAGGTTCTTGCCGCCCTCGACGGCGCCCTTGGGCCCGATGGTGAGCGCGTCCAGCATGTTCTTGCCGACCGTCTCCCAGCCAAACGACTTGGAGCTGCCGTGCGTGTGTCCCTGTGACTTCTCCAGGAAGCGCTTCATTCCCTCGCTCTCGGCCAGCGACGCGTACCAGCACGCATCCCGCAGATATCGTTCCAGCTCCCCGCGCAACGACTCCCTCGTGTGCATCTTCCAGCCGGGCAGCTCCTTGTGCAGCTCGGTGAAGGCGGTCGCGCCCGATACGGTGGCGATGCGCCGCAGGATCTCGTGCAGCGTCTCGAAGTCGGAATACCGCCTCACAATCATCCATCCCGAGTACACGGTCAGGGACGGCTCTACCTGGATCAGATAGTCCCAGTTGGGCTTGTTGCGGATCTTGCCGCCGTCGCCCGTGGTGTCGTCGTGCAGCGTAAACGATGCGTTGTGCAGGTGCAACGGCTCCTTCTTGGGCGCGTCGTGCTCCAGCGCCTGCACCGAGCCGTGAGAGACGATCTGATCGAAGCTGGTGAACTGTTGCCCGCTGGACCTGTTGTTGGGCGGCGATGGCGATTCCCGACTCGAAGAGCCCGTCATCGACCATCGAGACGGCGTACTGTCGATCTCGCCGACGCTGCCGCCGCGGGCTATGGAGTCGCCCCGAGGCGGCGTCTTGCCGTTCCCCTGCTGGCCGGACGAGTCTTTTCGTCGGCTGCGTTCCGCCTCGGGACTCGACCGACCCGGCTTGGCGATGCCGATGTTACCGACGTTGCCGTCCAGGTCGGCGAAGACGTTGGGCACCCCGGCGTCGTTGCCGTTCTGCATGCCGACGTCGATGGCCTGGTTGAGGTCCGGCTCGCCGGCCTCGAGGAGGTGAACGATCATGCCGTTGATCCACTCTGCCTTGCTGCACGTCTGCAGCGTCGTCTCGAGCACCGAATTGGCCAGGATCTCTCTAAGGAAGACGCGGGCCGGATCGCAGCTCTGGGGCGCCCGCTCGAGGAAGACGAGCAGGTCTTCGGCCACCATCTTGAACTTTGCGGCCTGCTGCCGCTGGTTAAGGAGGCTGGCAAGGCGCGAGTCGGGGTTGGAAGCCAGGTAGTTGTAGATGGCGTCGGCGGCGGTCATGTTGGTGTCGGGCGGGAGGTCGGCGTAGGCGGCGGCGAGCTCCGACATGAAGACGATGATGATGGACGAGCAATTGGTGAGGAGGTCGAGGAAAGCGTCGGCGGGTCGCTTGCGGGACATGCGGTTGGAGATGGAGATGAGGTAGGAATTGAGCACCTTGCGACAGGCGAGAGGAAAGGAGTGATCGGTGGGAACGAGCGGGCTGTACCACCACTTGACGTAGTCTCGAATGATGGCATCGACGAAACCTGAGAGAGCTTCTCGCGTCTCCGGACGGAAGTCGTCGAACGCCTTGAGGGGCAGGTCGTCGTCGTCATCGTCGGCGGGGGAGTGCGACGAGGTATTTTGCAGGTCGAGCCACAGCCGGTCAAGGACATCGGGGCCCTTTTCGCCGCGGACAGCCCTGGCGACGTCAGGATGCTTTGCCTCGAGAGAAGCAAAGGCAATGACGCCTCCGACGGCGCCAATGACCAACAGGCCCAGCCTGCCGAGGATTGCGTAGGTGACACCCGAGAAGGCGACGGCGATGCCGGCGAGGGTACCTGGGGAGGCGGTGGAGATGAAGTGAAGGGCCTTGGCGCTCATGCCTTGCTGCGTGGGTGTCGGCGACCGATCAAGGCGACATTTGCGGGTATTATCATCGCGAGATGACGGCGGGTCAGGGGCGGCATTGGGCCGCGCATGGCCAGCAGCTGCGTTCCCACCACCGTCGGTAGGAGAGGCCATGGCGGCGGCGGCGGCGGCGGCGGCGACGACGGTGGAGATAGGTTGACGAAGCTGGCGAGTCTTTCTCTCTCTCTCTCTCTGTCTTTCTCAAGGGAGATGTAAAGATTGGAAGACGATTCAAGAGGAATTGCTCCTCAACGGAGAGACATAGCCAGAAAGGGGGCCCAGCAGCGCAGCGATAACACAAGATGGAGATCCGAGAGGAAAATAGAGACAGAAAAATAATAATAATAACGATAATAATAAGAAAGGAATAATAATCAATGCAATAAGAGAAGAAAGAGACTTGACGGCGTGATTGGGGCCGCACCAAGCTTGTTTCAAGCAAGGCGTCGTTCTGCCGCCTGCATCCGTCAGGGGAACGGCGGCCCACAGGCGCTACACACACCTAATTTTGGGCCTTGGGTTGGACGGCGTATGAGCATAAACACGACCGGGCCGAGGAATGGAGCGTGAGGATTGAGCAGTTTGACGAAGTCGAGTCGAGTCGAGTTCGAAGAAGAGTATCACAAGAGTTATCGCTGGTCGACGACGACTGAAGGGGGAGGGAGAGGAAGGGGATTATTCTTCATATAACAAACACGTGATGCTATCGGTTGCCAGGTTGCGTATCCGTATCTCCATCCCGTCTTTCCTTATCTCTCTCTCTCTCCAAGCTCTCCACTGTCACTCCACTCCAACTCCACTTCATTTTCAACTGCCGCTCGCTTCGCTGGCAACCCCCCCGCAGCGGACCTGCAGTCACTTGAAAGTCATGTGACCTGGCGTCGCGCCACCACTTCCCACTCATTCCCTCGGCAGCGCGGAAGAACGCCTCAACCATCGCAGGATCGCAACCAGCGCGTTTCGCCGCCCCCCAAAAAAGAAATTCGGTGCACCAAACACGCCAGTCGTCATGGCGTCTCATTCCAAGAAGCGCCGATCCAGCGCAACAGACGCTGACGAGACCAACCCGCCCGTGAGCGTGAAGAAGACCAAGCGTACTGCTGCTGCTGCTGCTCCTGCTCCTGCTGGCGGTGGCGCGACGGACGATGATGGAAACCCTTTCTGGGAGGTTTGTCGGTCCTCTTTGACCAAAACTACATTCCTTCATCATTTTTGAATGCGCGCTCACGTCTATGCGTTTAAAAACCCTTCTAGCTTTCGAACAAGAGACGCGTCGGCGTATCCAAGTTTAAAAACGCCTGCCTCGTCAATATTCGCGAATACTACGAGAAAGACGGCAAGCTGCTTCCAGGCAAAAAAGTTGGCTCTTATATCGCTTCCTCGCCCTCGCCAGCGAAGACACTTCCACTCACAATTTTTTCTCTTGCTTTCTTTCTCAGGGCATCTCCCTTTCGGTTGAGCAGTACACGGCCCTGCTGAAATGCGTGCCGGCCATCAACGCGGCCCTAGGCGAGATGGGAGAAACCGTGAGCGACGCCCCTCCGGCGGACGACCTCCCCGTCGTCAAGAAGTCGTCTGCGAAGGAAAAGGCCAGAAAATCGTCAAAGGCGAACATCGAAGCCACGAGCGATGAAGACGGTGGTTAGGATCCACGCGTCTCCGCCTCTGGCACCGGCACTTGGCCACTGCGCCGCGACTGGTCAAAGGGACTGTCCCGTTATTGATTACCCCGAGACTCGTCTCTCCGGGAATGCGCGCCATGTATGTAGGCGGGTAGGTAAATTACCACATACATACATACATACGATGGCGCGGGTCATGGAATGTCGTCAGTCGAGACCCTCCATCTACGTGCCCATGTACATAGATAGGAGTAGGACGAATACTCAACATATCTCCCGTCTCTCAAACCTTCTCCATCATTCTATTCTTCCTCTTTTTTGTTAAACTTTTTCTCTTCTCTTGTCTCCTCTTGTCTTGGTTTTCCTTTGTCCTTTCTTCCTCCGCCGCCTTGCCATTTGCGGCCCGCTTCGCGCCGCGTTTGACTCTCATCGGCCCACCACACAATAGAAGGGCGAGGCCTTTCCTTTCTTATCCTAACCTCGCCCATCTTCCACGCCGCCGGCTTGCTTCCAGCGTAGCGAAGCGGAGATGATACCGGTTTTGCGCAAATATTATCCGTACATAGTCCCTATATAGGTACAACGACGCAGCAGCCAGGCAGACAAGCGGATGAAGTGGACATAATGTTAGAGGCGGCTTACAGGAGACAACTTTGGCCTAGAGCTAGATGTAGGTGATTAGTCGCGTTGCAGCGTGCTTCATAATCAGAGCCTGTGACAGGAATTCACGTCATGGCAGATAAGCCTCTAACAAACTCACATACAAATTCAACCCGCACAAGCCACCAGAGCGCCTCTATATAATAACCAGAAAAAAGCTGCCAACGCACTGTACATACGTGCTATCTGTTTCCCTTGGCTCCGCTGGGAACGTCTATTCTCCTCCTCCTCCTCAGAGACGCACCCAGAGCATCGCGAACCATGGGGTCGGCACGTATCGTGTTTTGCACCAGCCACTCGCGCATCTTGTCGCGGAGACTGCGGATGGAAGTCTCGTCCCCTTTGAAGGGTGACATTTCCAACGCTACCAGCCGGCTCGTCTCCGCGTCCAGCTGACTCGAGACGACTTCTAGTCGTTCAAGAGCCTGCTCAAGACCCTTCTCGTCGCGAGGGCCAGCACGGCGACGACTGGCGGATTGTGTCGTTAGCAGCGGCCCGATCTGGGATATGCCAATGTATAGCGTAAGTATCAGCTTGTGGGCGAGCTGGATGACCTGAAAGGGGAGTAAGGGCTGCTGTGAAGGAAGAAGCGCGGCGATGAAATTAACAAGGCGCACGATGAGAGGAAAGGTGGGCCGAGTGACGGCGTGCAGCTCAAAGAGGCAGACAGCAGCGAGCATCAACCAGCGGTGAAACTTGGCCGATTCCATGTAGCCAAAGAGGCCGAGGACGTATATGGTGGCAGCGGCGACGCCATAGTGTGGCAGGATGGAAGCAAGGACGCCCCTTGTGACGAAATCACGGATGGTGACACACTTGGGCCATGAAACGGCGTCCGGACCGAAGCGGTCATATGCGAAGCGCTTCGCAGCGTCCTGCAGCGTGTCACTGGCGAGCTTGAGGTGGATAAAGTAAGAGCCCGAGTCGTCTCCGCCGCCGACCTTGTCCGGGTGATGCAACGCGGCGAGCCTGCGGAAACGTGTACGGATCTCACGCTCGGTTGCGTTCAGCGGCAAACCGAGGTCATCGTAGAAGGAGGGCGCGGAGCGGATGTCGTGAAGGGCCTCGAAGACGGTGTAAAGCAGATAGGCAGTGACGACGGCAATGTTGATATTGCGACGGTGTTTGAGGTATCGCGCCGAGTCGGGGGTAGGCTTCGGGTCGCCGGCGCGGATGGTGAAGCCGTAGTAGACGGTTTGGATCAACGAGGTTGCGAGCTGTGATGCCGATGTTAGCTGCGATGGAGACAAAGATGATGGACGACCATGGGTGAAAGGTGAGAGTTCGACGTACGCCAGGAAGAATATACCAGCCTATAAGAGAGAGAAAATTGGACATGGTGAGAGCCTCGTTTGGGAAGATGGTGGTCTACAGTCGCAAGTCGCAAGGCTGAGAGCCTGAGACTGTTGAGAAAGAAAACGACGAGCAGAGGGTGGGAGGGGTCACGTGGGAGGGGTCATGATAAGGACAGCTTTCGATGGCGGGCGGATGCGCGACTCAGAACACCGTGCGTAGACGAATGATAGGGGCGGAACGGCATGTGCCGGCGATGAGGGGATACGATATGGCGGTTGGGGGAAGCGAGATAAGGTTGCGAGTCGGGCTAGAAAGTGGCTAAAGGTACTTGAAGCCGGCTGTGCTCCTGATACGAGACGTAGCGGGCTATCAGGATACAGTAAGAAAGAGTAATCTCAAAACTGTACATTTCTTCCAGCGGTTGACTCTCTCAATCAACAAAGGCGGCGGCGGCGGCGGCATGGCGCTGTAATCACTAATGAAGTCGTCAACAGCGGTAAAGCCAAAGGAGAAGAAGAAAGGAAAAGAAAAGAAAAGAGCGGAAAACAAATAGACGGTCTTTTTTGCCTTGTTTTCCTACCATTTAGTGCTCCGTGACATATATCCTCTTCCTAGTACCAACGGAGGGGGCTTGTGACGACCAACTGGTTGTGACCCGGCACTTACATATGACGAGTTTGCAGGGGATCAGCAAAAAAAACAAATACACATAGAAATAGGTAGAGGGGAACGGGACCCGGCTACGATTACAACCCTCCTCCGCCTTCCGCCCCCCCCCCCCCCTCCTCCTCCCCCGCCATCTATAGACTCCATGTCAGCCGCCGTTTCACTTGCCCTGCCCTTGTTTCGACCTCTCGTCACACGTTCCCGGGCATGGCGGCCGGTCCTCCGCGTGCCTTTATACTCGGCCGGCACCATGACCTTGCGGCTTGAGGCCATCGTCAGCGACCGCTGTCGTCGTCGTACAGGAAATTCACCCCATCTCACAGCGTGACCTGGTCGTCCGCCTCTTTTCCGCTCCATCCTGACTCTTTCTTCGTCTCCGTCTAGTCTCTTCATTATCCTGTCACAGGTGTATAAGAGTCTGGATCCGAGACGACAGTTCCGGTGGGAAAGGGGGGAAGGAGAGAGGGGGGGTGGTAATGGTTGATAAGAAGAAGAAGAAGAAGAAGTGAAAGCAAGGCAGAGACGATTGAATATCCGGCAGACTTAAAGACACAAGAAAAGAAGACGAGAAAAACAGTGAACGACTTAGACGGGCAAGGAACCAAAAATGCTTCGTTTCGGCTTAGGCCTCGGCCTCATCCGTCTGGCGGCGGCGCTACTCATCCCGGCCGGGACGGTTCCACTGGCTTCACCCCAGGCAGCGCTGCTCAGTCCGGCCGCGCCCCGGGCGTGCAACGGCCACGAGAAGCTGTGCGGACGACGATACTCGGACGTGACCATGATAGGCACGCACAACAGCGCCTTTGTCGGAGACACGCCCTTTCACAACCAATTCGTCACTCTGACGGAACAACTCGACATGGGCGTGCGTTTCCTCACGGCGCAGACGCACAACTGGCTGGACCGGATCCAGCTTTGTCACACGTCGTGCTGGGAACTCAATGTCGGTCCGCTATCTAGCTATCTGCATGAGCTGGCGCAGTGGATCGACAATCATCCGGATGATGTGGTGACGCTGCTGCTCACCAACATGGAAGCCATTCCCATAGAGAGGTTCGACGAGGACTTGGCCGACGCGAATTTGACCAAGTACGCCTTCCGGCCGGGTAAAGGTGGCATCGCGAATCGAAATGAGTGGCCTACGCTTGGACAGATGCTGGACAAGGGGACGCGCCTCATCGTCTTCATGGGTATGTACATGCATGGCCTGGTACAAGTGTGCCCGTGATTCATCTGGTAAAGAGTGAGCAAGGCGTTTCATACTCACCAGCTTCGCAGACTACCACGCCGACCTGACAAAGGTAGACTACATCATACCCGAGTTCGACCACTTCTGGGAGACGGCCTACGGCATCACCGACGCCGAGTTCCCGACGTGCAGCGTCGACCGGCCAACGGGAGGCGATCCGAACCGGTTGATGGGGTTGATGAACCACATGCTCAACTTTAAGCTGGGAGACATCGTCTTTCCCAATATGCTGGACGCGGCGACGACGAATTCCCTGGCCTCGATTCAGAAGCAGGTTGATCTGTGCAAGAGTCAGGGGAAGCCTCAGCCTAACGTTGTGCTGGTGAGTTTATCCTCTCACATACACATGCACATACATACATATGTGATATAGTATTCGATGATGAATTGAGCTGACGACGAAACTTCACAGCTTGACTGGGCGAATATCGGCGAGGCGCAAAAGGCTCAGCAGGTGCTCAACGCGCTATAGCCTCCAGCCTATAGCCTGTCCAGAGTCGACGGGTATAGCACCTTTTGACGGCATAGTTTCCGTGTGATTGTTTGTTTCACATGCGGACGGGACACAAGCAGGGTGCATATGCAGGCGCTTTGATTCCCCTTGTTGTTTACCCATCTTTGAATATGGATATTGACCTTCTGAATTGATCTGGTAATGAACCTACCTCCTTTCATGGGCCAATTCTTCTCGTTGGCCAATAGATCTCCGTTCCCACAAGGCTACCTACATCCGTACGTCCATCAAAAGTCCATTTGCGGCGACAAGAACGTCGACGACGTCATTGTTTGTCCACACCGGCCGCGTCAAGACAGCTTCACGTGTCGTCTTAGAACGTTCGAAAAAAAGTCCCAAGTATCTTCTTATCCGCGCCGTCGGCCGTCACTCCGCCAGCCGGCCTGCAGCACGCGATAAGTTGATACCTTGTCTTGTCTCTCCTTGTCTCTCATGGCCGCTGACAGACAGGGCAGGGGGAAGCCCCGATGCAGTTAGCGGGCAGCGCTGATGACCGCTGTAGGCCCCCTGCTGTAAAGGCCTGGCCTGCTGTTGTATTAGCAACCCGTCTCCCGCCACACAGCCCCTGACGAGAGAGAGAGGGGGGGAAGAGATAGAGAGTGAGAGAGAGAGAGAGAGCTGTAAAGGTCATCCTCCCATCCAGCGTCAAATTTTTCCTTTCCCCCCCCCCCCCCCCCCCCCCCCCCCCCCCCCCCCCCCCCCCCCCCCCCCCCCCCCCCCCCCCCCCCCCCCCCCCCCCCCCCCCCGCCCCCCCGCGCCCCCCGCCCCCCCCCCCTCC
>PDHP01000018.1:285732-309044 GCA_003339455.1 Ophiocordyceps camponoti-leonardi (nom. inval.) | reverse complement strand
GCAAGGGGGGGGGGGGGGGAGGGGGGAGAGGGGGGGGGGGGGGGGGGGGGGGGGGAAGGGCCCCCCCCCCCCCCCCCCCCCCCCTCTTCTTTTCCCCCCCCCCCCCCCCCCCCCCTCTTCCTCCATCTACCACGCCTTCATCGTCGGTATGAGGTTCTGGCACGCGGTTCTGGCCGCTGCAGCAGGTAAATACTCAGCAGCAGTCTCTCTCTTCTTCCCTCATGTCTTCTCACAGTTCTGCATCAAACAGCTGCTGTGGCCGCCGCCCGCCAGTCTACCTTTCTCTCTCCCAGCCGCGATCTCGCCTTCGCCCTCTCCGTCCCCGAGACCGACAACACAGACCTCTACTTCAGCTTCCGCGCCTCAATCAACCATGCCTGGGTCGCCGTCGGCCTCGGCAGCGACGACATGAAAGGTGCCCTCTTCCTCGTCATCTACCGCAACAAGAAGCGAGACAACGTCACCCTCTCCCCGCGCCTGGCCTACGGCAATTACGAGCCGGAGCACTATCCCGACTTGCAGTACGAGGTCCTGCCCGGCTCCGGCATCTTCGACGACCACATGGTCCTGAACGTTCACTGCATACAGCACTGCCGCAGCTGGCCCGCCGCCGACTCCAACAGCGGCTACATGGACGTGTCGTCGCCGACGGAAAAGGCCATCTATGCACTCGGTCCTCGGACTGGTTTCGGCAGCGATAATCCCGCTGCCGATCTGCAGATTCATCGAGAGTTTGGCGTCTTCACCATCGACGTCAAGAGCACTCTCGGCGCCGCTGACCCTCCCGTCTTGACCGCCGACACCGCTGCCGAGGGAACCGAGCTCGACTACCGCAGCACCGGCACGCGTGATCACCGTTCCGGCCTTCATGCCACCTTTATGGTCTTTTCCGTCGTCTTCCTGATACCCGTCGGCGCCGCCCTACGCAGAATCGGCCGATGGGCTCGCTTTCACATCCCCTGTCAGTTGCTCGCCGTCGCCATCATGCTCGGCGGCGTTGCTGCGGGCGTCCTGGCCAGCCTCCGGTATCAGCGGGTGCGTTTTTTTCTGTCTGCTTGTCTACTATCCTCTTGTCTGCTGGCTAACTCGCGGCCAGGCGCTTTACTTTCGCTCGACCCATCAAATTCTGGGCTTTGTCGTTGTGGGATTCGTCCTCATACAAGTCGCTCTCGGCTTCTTCCACCGCCAGAAGAGTATCAAGGCTCATGCACCATCCAAGTACGGCAAGTATCATCGCTTCTTGGGGGGTATTATTATTGTTTTTGGCACGCTCAACGCCTTCTTGTAAGTCTTTTCCTCTCCATACCTTTCTTTATAAGAAACTCATCCCGATTCCCCTCTCCCGCAGCGGCTTCGACTTTGCCCTCGATTATAAGATCGGCTACGTCCTCTGTTCGCTCGTCATCCTCTTCGTCTTCGTCACCCTCTTCCTCTACCTCGGTCGTCAGGGCATACGGGAAAAGTACCAGCGACGGACGGCGGCGTCGGCGGCGGGGAACCCGCTCGGATCCGCACCTACGGGCTACCAGCCGCAGCCCTGGCGCGAGGACGAGCACGGCTCCAGCCCGACGGACGCACCGCCGAGCTACGAGTCTCACTCGTCGCAGTCGATCGGGCTGCAGCCGATGTCTTCGCCGTGGCGCAGTTCCGATGTCAAGGACGGGGGGGACGACCATCCGGCTCTAGGCGGGGCGCAGCAGCCGCGGGAGTTTGCGTGAGGTTGCTATTGACAATTGTACCACTACGATGACAGCGGGTGCGACTGTACACAATCACCTGCTTATATATTAGATGATTATGATGAGCGATGATCAGCGCAGGGAATTTAATAATGGTTATCGTCATGGAAGCAAGCTGAGTTCTTTTGCGTGTGAGTGTTAGTGAATCTGCTGAAGGGCCTCGTATCATCTTATCTTCCAATTGCCAGCGGTTACGGGTATCATTATGCTGCTCGTTACACTAAAGTATGTGGGCTGCCGTGTCCCGCATTTCTTTCCAAGTAAAGTTCCTGACATCATCTTCTCTCTAGCATTCTCTCTCTCTCTCTCTTGCATAGACGATAATATAAGCGCGCTAGATGGAGTGAAAAAAAGCCTCTCACCTCATTCTCAACTTACCCCTTTCCCCCCCTATCCCTACTATAGTATAAGACGATATTAATCAACAAGGCCTTCTTATTCAAAGCAAACCATTATCAGGAACTCAGAGAGTTATAGTCGGGATCGGAAGGTCACGTAGTAAGAAATATATATATAAGAGAGAAATATATATAAGAGTATAAACGTAAGTATATATATAGGAGAACTATAAGCTCTAAAGTCCTTAACTAATAGTCGGAAGACCTTAAATATATATATAATCTAATCCTTATCTATAAGGAAAGCTCTAAGGGCTCCTAGCTATTATTAAAAGAGAAAAGTAATTATTATTAGGGTAGTAATTCTTTAATATTTTAGTATTAGAGATTTCTTATAAAGTTCTTCGTATTATAATAGGTTATATAATATCGATTAAGTCCTTCCTTTTTAATATACCCTTATAGGTTTCCTAATCTTAATTTAAGAACTTAGAGTAAAGGAAAGGAAGGATATAGTTAAATAAAGCTATTATAAGATTTTTTATTAGAGTTAATCGTAATTATTATTATTATATTCGTATTATTATTAATTATTATAGGTTAGTATATTACTTTTTAAGCCTAAAGTATTTACTTATTATAAATTTATTCGTTTAATCCTATAAGTATTTCTTCCTCTTTTTTTTCTTTTTATTTTTACCTTTATTATTATTATTATTATTATTACTTTTAAGGTTAATTCCCTAAGGTAATTATAGCCTATAAGTTTATTATTAATTAGTATATATATAAAACTATTTTATTAGTATAGTTAACGATTACCTAATTATTAAGGAGATATTATTAGGTTTTAATAATAATAAAAGCGAAATTCTATTAGTATTATACGATAATACTATTTATCCGGAGGACTTAAGCGTTATAATACCCCCTACCCTAACCGATTTAGCCGGAGATCCTTATACTATAAACGTCGATAGCGATAACGATAATAGTAGTATTATTAAGGATACACCCTACTATTAAGCTATATATTTAATAATTTTCTTCGGAGTATTTAAAATTAACCTAGTATATAGCGCTCTAAGCCTATCGTTATACTAGGAGAATTACGGGATTAACCGTATATTATTTACCTTTTGTATAATATAGAATATTATACTTAGGCCGGGTTTATACGTATAAAATCCTATACTAAGTACGTATAAAAGGGGAGGAAATATAAAAATAAGCCTTTAGTCCTCCGAGATATTATAGTTATTTAGAATATAGCTATAGTATTTACGGGGCTAAAGGGCTTATTAACTAAGTCTAAGGAAGAGTATTATAAGTAGTTCTTCTCTATTACTTCCGCTTTTCGTTATTTATAAGTCCTTAAGGTAATAGGATTTATCCCTTAGTAAGAATTTTTATATTCTATAAGATTTTTATTAGTATTTAGTTATTAATCGTATATAGGGGTACTACTAAGAAGGCCTTTTTAAGCCGTATTTTAGTTAAGGCTACTAACCTAGGTAAAGTAGCCGGAGACGATAATAATAATACTAATAATAATAATACTAACGATAATAATACTAACGATAATAATACTAACGATAATAGTACTAACGAAAACGAGTAGGATAATAAGATCGATAATAAGGCTATTCCTAATAATAGCGAAAATATTATAGGGGTAGTACCTAGCCTTATAGCCTTTTTTAAATATATCGCCGGTATAAAGGATTATATATTAATACTTAAGACTCGGGCGGAGACTAAGGCTACTATCTTTCGGGCGGAGTTCGCTACTATTCGTATAGAAAATATATAAAATAAGAAGAAAATAATAACCTTATTACTAGCTATACCGAAAGGTTCTTATAAAAGAAGTATAACTAGGGGGGGGAGCTTATTAAAGAAGAGGGCTATAACGCGTAAGAATTAATTTATTTACTTATTTCCGATTTATTCTTCTATACCCTAGGATTTATTATAGTCTATACTCTTTAATTCCCTAGTATTAATTATAGGAATCGTCTTATCTTATTTATTAAGTAGGGACTTAATATCCTATAAGCCTAATTTTTAAATTAGTACTTTAAAGGATATATTTTATAGGGGCTTTATAAGGCCGTTTATAACTATTACGTTAATCGGTATATAAATAACTCGAATTATTCCCGTTTTTGCCTTTTACTATAGTTAATAGTTATAAATATCTATATATTTTAGTCGGGTTTATAGCCGATATACCTCCTTATTTATAATACCTACTATTTAAGTATTATTATACTAGATAATAATCCTCGCGTTATCGAGCTCGACTAAGAGTTCCTATAATAATCGACTAGTAAATATCGATTCTTTTACTACCTATAAGAGGGCTAATAGCTCTACCTCTATTATTAATATTATTATTATCCGCTATTTATTTATACTCTAGGCAATCGTACTTCTAAATAGCCTAATAATATAAGCTTAAAAGCTATATTAGTCGGGATTATTTATAAAAAATACGTTATTTACTACCTTTAAGTTATTATTACCCCCGAAGGTAAGGCTTAAATCCCGAGTTAATTTAAGGTAGTAAAGAACCCGATTAATTACCTTATAGTATTTAAGGCCCGGATTTCTATTATACTATACTAATCTCGAGATAATAAACGTAATATCTAGCTAGGTTATTACTATAGTAAATATAGTAGATCTAATCTTCTTCTAATAGCTTTATATTAATTAGAAAGATAATTACCCTTTAAAAATAGTCGGGGGGATTATACTTATTAGGGTAAGGAAGACTCCCTTCTTATCGGTAAATTCCGCTATTTTATTAATATAAGCCCTTTAGGAAAGCTAGATTTTCTACTAAGATTAGTCGCGAAGGACTTATAGACTAATAAACTAGTGAATAGCCTTACCGCCTATAAGGATATATCGTTCCTAAAGCTTCTTTTATATCTTAATACTTAACTCCGAGGATTCCTTTATATAATCGAAGATAATATTATTAATATAAAAGAAAATAATAATACCTTCCTGTATTATATAGTAGGGCTTACTAGGAATCTTACGGAAACCTATTTACTATAGCGTATTAGTTAAGTACTTATATTATAAAAGAGGTAATTTCTATAGCCCGTATAATACCCTTTTTAGCTATAAAAGTTATCTAGGCTTCGTATACCTAGTAGGTATTCTTATAAATATATCCTCGTCGAGGAGAGTATTAACGAAAGCGTTTACCGTATTATATTAAGTAAGCTTAAGATCGAATCGTACTATTATTATAATAAATATATAAAAGCTTCGTATAATAAGTATAATAGTATAGGTCTCTTCCTCTATTACTAGTTATTAATCCCCGTATATAATTACTCGGGCTTTATATTTAATTAGCTTATTATTCTTATTAAACTTATATATATAAACCTATTTATAGCTAATTACTCGCTATATTACCTTTCGGGATAGGATCTCCTCCTAAGAGTCCGAGTATTCCTTATCGTAATTCTATAAGTAATTAGCTTCGGCGTTTAGGAATAGGTCTTTTAGTAAGTACTTAAGTATTTATATATAATACCTTAGGGGAGGCGGAAGATCTCCTCGCTTAATTCCTTTAGCTATTATAAGCTATAGGATTATCGCTTTATCGATAAATTTCCCCGTATTAATATCCTTCGTAAAAGGACTAGTAAGGGTACTAGTATAGAAAACCGCGTACTATATACTATTTTCTACTCTTTATCTCCTCTTCGAATATATTCTCTATATTTTCTTATTACCCTTATTATTATTAGCCTTCTACCCGCTTTTCTCGATTTAATCTAATACCTATTATAGTTATTTTTTACTAATCGATTTAGGTAATCCCTAGTATAAACCTTTAGGTATCCCCTTAGGATATTATTAATAACCGTAATTTCTAGCTATTATTATAGTAAAAAGGCTTATAAATAGGCTTTTTAATAGAATAGGGTATTTTAAGGTAGAGGAGTCTTCCTTCGTATTCTTACCCTTTTTATTTAGGGTACTCGCTTAGGGCTCTTTAGTAGAATTCGCTCGGTTTTTTTCGTATTTATTCGCTTAGGGAACTAAGGCTTTATTATTTAATTTATTTTCTCGGGTTTCTAGGAAATTATTTATATTAATAACTTAGCCTATATTTTTTTTATCTTCTACTTAGGGCTTTTTAACCTAAGGATTATTTATTTTATACTTTAGTATTATAATATAGGTTAAAATATTTATAATAGTTTTTAAATTAGTCTTATATAAACTATTATAAATATAGTTAATACTCCCCGAGAAAATTTCTCTTTTATCGAAAAGTATATCTCGGGTAAAGATAATCTTATCTTCTATTAGTATTTAGATTCGATAAATATTAAAGGAATTATATTTAACTAAGTATTTAATCTATACTTTAGGGTTAAGTCGGTATAGTTTCTTTACGCCTACTTTAGTATTAGTTATTATAGTATATACTTTATAGCCGTATACCCGGAGATAGCTAAGGTATAGTTTCCGCTTAAAAACGTATTCGAATAGAGTTTTCTACTTATTACTATACTAGGGTATATAATTATATAAATATACTATAGTTTAGAAAATCGTATACTAGAAAAGTATAGGAAAGTTTTTTCTTATAGCTTATACTTTCGTTTTAAGGACTCCTTCGACTCTCTTAGCTCTACTATTTTACTCTTAAGTATATAGAGTAAAAGGTTTAACTTCGATACTTTTTCTCGTAAAAAAGTAGTATATTTTAGGCTTAAAAAGGACCTCTTTATTATACTTAATTATACGGACTTTAAATAAGTATTAGTAAATAAAGTAGTTAAACGCTAACTCTAGGGCGCTTAGAAATTATAGTTACTTTCGATCTTTAAAATAATAGTCTTAAGTAAAACCTAATACCCTATTTATAATTAGTATAATAAATTTAAAACCTATAGAATTAGGTTTAAAATTATAGAAATTAATCGTAAGGGTATTTCCTAGGGTTTTTAAGTAATCTTATAGTTTCCGGCTAATTTAACGGGTAATTTTAACTATAATATAATTCTCGTATTCTATAAGGGGGATTTTATCCTTTCCCTATAACTATATTCGAATACCCTTATAAGTATTTAAAATATATTTTAAAGCTTATAAACCCGGGTAACCGAATCTATAATACTATATAGTTATTATCGATTTCCGACCCTTTTTAAATATTATCGAATTATATATATTTCGATAAGTTATAAAGGCTATAGGGGTAACCGGGTAGTATTTAAGTATAAATTAATCGTAATAAAGGTATACTCGGGCGATTAAGTCCCCTAATTTTATTCGGAAAACTAATATATTATATTTTAGTAATTTATCCTACTAGATTCCTTTTTATTAAAATAGCTAGTATAAGACTAAGTTATATATAAAATTTTAATAGAATACTACCCCTTATAGTTATAGGGTTACTTACTTAGTCCTAATTAATACGCTTAATTATACGTTTTTATATCCCTAAATTAGGATTTACGCGTTTTCTACTTATATAAAATCGCTAGGGTTTACCCTTCGGAAGTTTATAAAGCGAAAGATATTATTAAAAATATAAATTATTATACCGGAGTTAAGAATTATAGAGTTATAAAGGGGATACTCTATTATAAAAAATACTAAGCCTATATTTTATATATAAAAATACGCTAAGGCTTACCCCTTTTTATATAATAGGTAAGAGGAAGAAGACTTATTCTAGCTATTATTCTAGCCTACTCTTCCTTATACTAGTCTTTCCTATACGATTCTTATACTTTATATATCCTATTATTATACTAGTATATTATTATAAAGCGTATAATAACGCTCTTTCTTATATATAGTCGAGTTATATAAAGGGTATAAGGGGTATTTTCCTTTATTCGAACTATATCCTATAGGATAATTATATTTTTCCCCTCTTCCCTTATCGTATCCTCGATAGTTATTATACCTCCTTTTATTATAGGGTTAATACCTATTAGTCTAATCCTAGTTATTTTTTCTAGAATACTAATCTCTCGAGTTTTTATTAATAATATTATAATTAGTATTATTATTTTTCTTATTATCGTTTTTACTATTATTATTATTCTAGGAAGTATTATTATTCTTATTATTCTAACCGCTATAAATCGATAAGAATACTCTTTTATCGATTTTTATAGTATTTTAAGTATTTAGAATACTCTTAAGGTATAATATAAACGACTTAGTAAATATTTAAATACTAAATCCTATAATATTAGTATAATTATTCTCCTTAAAGTTCTATACTTAGGATATAAAATATTTATATTAATAGACTATTTTAAGGAAGTCTAGAACCTAGGTATACTTATTTAATACTTATAAGATTCCTTTAGTCTATACTCTTATTATAATCTTTTACTATTAAAAAAGCTAAGAGTATTAATTCTTAAGGGCTTTTTTAATATTAAGTATAGCCGAGTATTTATCGCGGATTTCTATTCTAATCCGTATATTTAAAGGCTTATATATAGCTTTAATTTTAGTATACTATATATTTAGATTATTTTTATTATAGTAATAAGTAATAAGGATCTCCTTATTAACCGTATTCTTAATCTAATACTTTAATTCTTTAACTTTTTATTAGAGTTTTATTTATTCGGCTTTTTCTTCCTTATAAATATTAATTTATATTTATTATTATTTATATTTATAATCTTATTTATTAATAAAAATAATATTAGTATTTATAATAGGGGGATACTATAATTCCTATAGGAATTCTTTATAGCCTTAAATCTATTCTTATAGTTTTACGTTTTTTACTTAGCTTATAAATAACGATTATTAGATTCGCTAATCGGAATTCGAAATAAGGATAATATTTTTCTTAGAGCTTATTTTTCTTAATAATAACCTTTAGAAACTAAAGATATTCTATTAATTAATTATCGAAAAATAACTAGGTTTTCGAAATAATTAGAATAGTAGTTTTTAACTATTAGGAACTTAGAGAATTATAGTTAGGATTAGAAGGTTATATAATAAAAAATATATATATAAAAGAGAAATATATATAAGAGTATAAATATAAGTATATATATAAGAGAATTATAAGCTCTAAAATCCTTAACTAATAATCGGAAGACCTTAAATATATATATAATCTAATCCTTATCCGTAAGGAAAACTCTAAGGGCTCTTAGCTATTATTAAAAGAGAAAAGTAATCGTTACTAGGGTAGTAATTCTTTAATATCTTAGCGTTAGAGATTTCTTATGGAGTTCTTCGTATTATAGTAGGTTATATAATATCGACCAGGTCCTTCCTTTCTGACAACCATGAACCATCCGCCAAACCTAGACCAAGTCCCCGATCATCTCAAGATCCAAGGCAACAAATGGCACGCAATCCTCAACCCGTCCTCCCCCCGCTCTCTCGACATCCAACTCCTCCACACGAGCGAGTTCGAGGATTACTTCCCGACGTGCATCCAGTTCTCGCCGGACGATAGCCTCCTGGCGACCGGATACGGAGACTGTATCCGTCTTTACGACGCGGCTGACTTTGAAGTCGTTTGCGAGCTGCAGCATGATCCTGATGAGGAGGAGGAGCAGCATGTGATCAATGATTACGATGCCGTGAGGTGTCTTTGCTTCTTCCCTGATGGGAAGAGGTTGGCTGTTGGGTATGAGAGGGGGACGATTCGTCTGTGGGATATAGGGGAGTCGGTTTCTTGGGTTACGCTTAGGGGACATGAGGATGTCGTCGGCGCGATTGCCGTCTCGCCTGATGCCGAGGTGATGATTTCCGGGGCTCACGACGGTGGTCTCTTCCTATGGGATATTCAGAGCCAGCGACGGGTGAGGTCTACCAGCGTTGACGAAAGGGGCGTGAGAGGCCTCGTCATGTCACCCGATGGATCGTCCGTCGCCGCCGCCGTTGGTTCGAACGTGCAGGTTTTCAACGTTCCTAGTCTGCAGCTTTTGGGATGCTTGCCTGGAGGTCATGAGAGTTACGTCGTGTGTGTTGCCTATTCGCCGCGAGGGGATAGGCTTGCTTCGGCGAGTGTGGACAAGACGTGTAAGGTTTGGAGAGTGGGTGAAGACGAGGGTTTACAGCCTGAGTTGCTGTATACTCTTGACGGTCATCGGGCAAGTATATCATTAAGCTTCACCACCGCAGATAAGAGACAGCTACTAACGTTGATCATGAAACGTGAGTAGAACTTCGCCATGAGCGTATGCTGGTCCTCGTGCGGGAGGTGGCTCATCTCCAGCTCCAAAGACTACACCTTTAAAATCTGGGATTCACAAACAGGCGTCCAACAAATGTCCGTCAAGGCGCATAAGAACACAGTCATCGCCGTGTGCGCCTCCCACCGAGATCGTCGACTCGTCACCGCGGGAGGGGATCGACTGCTGCGGGTTTGGCGCCATATACCGCGTGTTACGGGCGGTGATGCTGAGGGGGATCTTTGTAGGAGATTCGAGGGCGTGGAGGTTTCGTCGGGTTGTGAGGGGAAGGCGGATGGTGATGCTGTCAGCTGAGTTGATCTGAAGAAGTCTCAATTTGTATATAGTGAACAGGATAGAGGAGCGAGGGCATATCGATGAGAGCTAGAAAGTAGAGTCAAGGTCGGTCTGTTTCTCTCTTCGACAGTTGCTATACAAGATGAACAACACAGCCTGGTTCCTCCCCACCATACAAAACGAATGACTTCACTGCAAAGTCTCGCGTTTCCTTCTTCTCCAGCTATCCCCATGAACACGTCCAAGATCCGTGACTGGGTCATCATCTACATCCGCCGAGGACCATCAACCCGATCCACCTCGTCCTCGCCTTCTGACTCGGGAAGTTCCTCCATCAAGGCCTCCAACTCGAACTCCTTTGCTATATCAGCTAGTCCCATCTCCTCAGCCGCGTCGTGGGTGGGACGAGCCTCCGACTGCTCATCCACAAAAGTAACAGACGGAGATTCAACGGTCGTCGTACTCTCGGCGTTATCGACGTCCTCGCGCCTGACGAGCCAAATTAGATCCTTCTCCAGATCCTCCTCCTGGACGAGCGACCCCGTGGCGGCGACGACTAGGCTGGTTTCCGTGGCCTCGACGACAGGAGTTGTGGTGATCGGGCCTTGTGAAGGGGATGTGCTCTCGCCATCATCGATATCCCTACGTCTCACGCGCTTGATGAGATACTCCTTTGAATCTTCCGAATAGGGCAATGCCGTGGCTTGGGCGACGCTTTCAGTCGTCTCTGACGGCTCAACGACGGGAGTTGCAGTTGAGCCTCGAACAGGGAGGAATAGATCTTGGGCGTCATCAACATCTCCGCGTTTCCAGAACCTGCGGCTCCCATCCGTCTCGTCAAAGTCCACGCGGTGGGGCTCGGCATCATCAACCTCCTCCTCCTCATCCGGTTCCGAGGCTGGGGTTTCCGCGGCCTGGGCGACGTCCGGAGTGGCCTCGGGCTGCTCGACGAGAACTTCGGTCAGGGCTTCCTGATCAGAGGCCGTTTCCTTCTTCTTCTCCTTCTTCTCTGATTCGTCGATATCCTCACGTTTCGAGAGATCCGATGCGGCGCCGACGATGGCCTGGGACGGCTTCGGCATATCGACAATAGTAGCAGTCTTAGCGCGGGGGATCCAGCTTTCGGTCGCGATTCGAATAATAGGATGGTCAAGTATCTCTTCCTCCGCGTAACTCGACTCTTCGATCTCATTATAGATGGGCCCGCTGTCTTTCAACGGCTCAGGCATAGCGACAGGTGCAGCGGTTGCGTGATCGCTTGTCTCGATCGTAGTCAGGGTTCGGTCAGGATTGTGAACCGTAACCTCTTCCCACCCCTTATCGGACTGCTCGATCTCGTAATTCTTGGGATCTCCGCGCCTTGAGAGCGAGGAGAGCGTAGAGGGAGGCACTTCCGGGTTGATTTCTGGCATTTCAACGTCGAGCTCTGGATAGTGTTTTGCAGTGACTTTTTCACCAGCCGTCAGTTCTTCGCTCGTGTCCTCCCCGCGAACCATATCGGCCTTGGAGCTAACGTCGGCCTCCGACTTGGCGAGAGGAGCCATGGACGGGCCGTTGACAGCCTCGGCGTCTTGAGTCTCCTGCGACGGATTTCCCCTTGGTGCCACTTTGGGTCCCATGGCCTTGGATTCAGTTGATGGCACAGTGAGCTTATCCCGGCCGGCCTCCTCTCCGACAAGATGCTCCAGATTGCTTTTAGTCTTCTTGAGGCCGCTTCCCATCTTCTGCTTCGTGCTTCCAGCAAGATCCCAGCTCTTATCATCATCAGGACGGTAGACGCTCTTATATCCACCGAGATACTGGTCGTCTTGACCTGAGTAATCATAACGGACGAACGGGCCAGGGGCATCATATCGGGTCAACCGTTCCGGTGAAGATTTGTCCGACGACTTTGTCTTGCTGCCGCTATTCCCTGGAGAAGGCAGAGCCTCTACAGATCCCAGGAGCAGCATCACAGCAGCCACGGCGCCGGGCGAGAGAGAGGATGGCCTCATGACTGTGGGACAGAAATTGAGTATGAACGATGAAAGAGTGTATCAGAGAGGGGGTGATGGGATGGTGATGCCGGACAAGATCAGAAGTTGCGGCCTCTTTTATAAGGATTATACTAAACTCATTGGACGTCGACTAGCAAGTGTCGCTACACAATCGATGCAAGAGAGTATACCAGCATTATCCTTGATTCCTAGTCTTGAAGGGTTTGTTTTTACCCTTTCTATGTTCGTCGCTCAGCTATCAAGGGCCTCATCCGAACGAAAGGTTTTTCTCCATCAGAGAAGACGAACTCAACGTCTTCATACGTGACTTGCCAGAGAAGCTTCCTGACAAGTGAAGGAAATATTTCTAGCTAATGCCTAGATAATTGTGTAAATCATCATCGAAGAGCGTTTTGAGCTCTCATCGTACCTCGACTACACGTGTTTTCCGCCTGTGATGATGAAGAAGCAGCAGGGGAGGGAATATAAAGTTTGAATTCGGACTCGCACCTTTTCCTGGCTTCTGTGATAAACTCCTTTCTATACGAGCTTCGAGAAGACGTGGATCCAAGTAAGCTTATTCCGGCTTTCATTGTGGATTAACCACCGGGGTTCAAGCCTCGACTTTTTCTCCTTCGTTACGGTCAAAAAGTATGTGGTAGAAGCTGATGGCAAGGACGATAGCTATGTAAAAAGATAGTTATAGAAGCCCTCGGAAAGTTGCTTTAGTCTCTCCTCACATGACTAGGACAACCCCGTCTGGTCATGACAGGCTTGATCCCAGTGACGTAGAGCGTGAGTCCCGTTGCTACACACGGCGAACCCGATGGCAGCCGAACTTTACGCAAGACTGGGGTTTTCGGCGAGGCCGTAGAGGTCCATTCGAAGAGAAGGGTAATGGATCTAGACGAGCGAGGCTTATGGAGATGGTCTAAAAGGGAGATGTTTGAGGGCTTTTGCGCAAGTTAAGGGGTAAAAGCTTGACTCTTCTGCCTATCATCGGTAAGAGAAAGTCGATGACAAGCTCAGACGCGTCATCTCTGCTGGACTTTGCTTCTTCCTCGACTGAGGAGGTGATTGCCATTGATTTGATGCTCGAATGGCCAAACTAAACTGTTCCAGCTTATTCGAGTATTGACCGAAGTTATTGCAGAATATCACAAGCAACTCTCTGATCACAAGAGAAACGAAAGTGCCTACAATTGTCAATAGGTATCTGGTTCTTCGAGTTGGAGAAGATTTCTTTGTTGAGAACCAAATCTCTCCTGTCTTTCTCTATCAATAAGAAGTCTTCAGGACGCCTTTCGTCGATCAAGATGAAAACCATCGTGAACATAGCCACGCCACGAAGGATGTAGGATGAAGGCGAGAAGTCGGACGGTCTAGGGTAGGTTCTGAAGCTTCAAATGGCACGTGACCTCCCCCCGAAAGTCCATAGCGGCATGCGTTCAACACCGAGACTGACGAACCTCCGTCATGGCCACAACGCTCACACTGCAGCTTCACGCCACAGATGCCATCAGAATCCAAGCCCAAGAGCTGACGGCGCAAGCCTTCATGCCCTACGGCAGCGTCATCGCCAACCCGCGACCAGACGTCCACCCCTCAGCCTTCGCCGCGCACGCAGCCTCCCTGCCCTCCCACGCGAAGGCCGCCAACGCCGGCACGGCGATCCAATACCGCGATGCGGGCGTGATGCAGAATCTCTTCGAGGGAGGGCGCGGAAAGCCGTTGATGAGCGTCTTCGCCTGCGCGGCTTCCGAGGTCGAGGCGGACGGTAGCGTCGCTGTCGAGGCGCTGGAGCGTCACCCCTTCACGACGCAGACTTTCTCGCCGCTATCGTCCCCCGCAAGCGCATACCTCGTCATCGTCGCCCCGAATCTTCCGGTGAATGAAGAACGGGAAGACGAAGCTTTGAGAGCGAAGCTTCCCCGATGGCATGGCATGCCGGACCTGCGCGGGCTGCGAGCCTTCGTCGCCTCCGCCTCGCAGGCCGTCACCTACGCCGCGGGGACGTGGCACGCTCCGATGAAGGTCCTAGGCGAGCCGGGCCAGAGGCTGGATTTCGTCGTCGTGCAGTTCGCGAGCGGCGTCGCGGCTGAGGATTGCCAGCTTGTTGAGATGGTGTCGGCGGCCGAGGGCGGAGAGGGCGTTCGTGTCGTTTTCGATGATGACCACCGGCTGCTGCCGAAGCTTTGAAGGAGAGCTTATGATGTGATGAATCATAAACACGAGTTGCTCAATATCTGCACACTATTTTGCTGAATGTCTTGAACCGTAATTAGTCATGCTCCTGTTCCCATTTTCCCTCTTTGAAGCCATACTCCAACTGAGTCTGCTAGCAAGGCCGGACATCTAAGCCATGGCGGCCTCCGGTCCGGACTCCGGCACCTCGAATCCCTTCGCCGACACAATCACCGCCTGCGGCGACAATCCCGTAAGCATCCACCCCCCCGTCGCAACTCAGTAGAATAAGCCTCACCCGTCCAGGCCTCGCTACAAAGCCTATACGAAAAGCACCGCTCAGACCGCAGCGCCAACAGTCGAGAACGCCTCCTCTCCCCAGCATTCACCGATCTAAGCATCGACCAGCATCTCCTCCGGCTGGAACGGCCGAGCGTCGAGCCCGGCTTCCGCGATGATCGCCATTGTCTCGTCTTCTGGGCCCGGCCGCCGATCCATACGCTGCGATTGGCGGAAGAGATACAGCGGTGGCTGCGCGTTGCTGCTCCCAGTTCGTCTTGCGCCGATGGAAGACGAGGCGAGAATTCGTAGACTGACCAATGGACCTCATCGAAAATGAACAGACCTCTGGTTGATGCCGACGTATAGAATGCATCTGACTACACTCGAGCTCGCCTTCTCCAAGACGGCAGACGAAATCGCTGATCTGCTCCAACTGCTACGCCCAGCCGCCGCCGGCATCGCCTCTTACACGCACTCGCATCGCGCGCGTCTCGTCAAGCCTCGCGTCTGCTACGACCTCTCAGCCGTTGCCGTCTCGTGGCTTCCGGCCAATGGAGAGCCGACCGTATCTCCGGCCCCGACGCCCCCGGACAACGTCACACAAGACGACGCCTACACGTATCATCATCTTCGTCGCGACTTATCGGACCTCGTCCGCGAGGCTGGCGTGCCCGTCGCGTCGCGCTATCAGGTGCCGAGCGCGCACGTCACCCTCGGCCGTTTCCTCGACGACGCTGATCACGACACGGCTAAGAAGCGGGAGGCGTGGGCCGCGGCCGTGGACCGCGTCAATGATTGGTTGGAGACGGAAATCTGGGACAAGGCGGATGCGGAATTTGTGGGCGAATGGGTCGTCGGACAGGAAAAGGGACTGGATCTTCGGGCTGGCACGCTGTGGTATGGAGGTGGGAGGACTGTCGTCATGGGCGAGGGCTTCTAGGCCGTCGTCGAGACTCGTTGGACACCTTGATCGAATCATGTGTATTGGCAACCATGAGGGAGAACGGTTGATTGAAATCTCTACCGGGTTCGACCTCGAATCGAGGAACCACATGTATCCCCATCGCCCTTCGGCCCCATGTCCATGATGCCCAGTGCCAAAAGGGAATGACGCCAGCACGCAACAACAAGCTAGAAGACCAACGCCGCACCCTTCGTCTTCTTGTCGCCACTGCGTTGACCCCAATGTCAGCATAACTCTTGCGCGTAGTTGTTAAGGTGGCAGTGTCCAACGTACCCCAGCTCAAAGTGCTTGCATCGCTTCAGCGCAAGCTGGCACTTGGTCTTGCACTTGACGCACTCCAATCTCAGCACCACCTTCTTCGTCGTCTTGGCCTTCTTGTGAAAGACGGGCTTGGTCTGGCCACCGTAACCGGACTGCTTGCGGTCGTATCGTCGCTTTCCCTGCGCGAAGAGGGAGGCCTTGCCGGCTTTGTATTGCGTCACCTTGTGCTGCGTGTGCTTGCGGCACTCCTTGCCCTTGCAGTAGGTATTGCGGGTTTTCGGGATGTTGACCTTTTTTTTTTAACGAGAGTCAGCCTCAATGTTCTGTCTGTTCGTGATTTTGCGACTTTGTGGCTGGCCACGAGCAATCGCCTGGTTCGGAGGAGGGTTTTGTGTTGCTTCGAGTGTAGGGAATCGGGGAGCGTATTCGAGTAGACGCTGCGAAAGAGACGGGACTCACCATCTTGACGACGTTGCTGATGGATGTCTTTTTGGTGATGGTCGTCGTGTTGGACAGGATTTCGGGCGGATTTTCGCTTTGTGGGCGTTCCTAGGGTCGACGCCAAGCCTGATTAGGTGGTGTGGCGCAGCTGTGGGGGGAAGCTATCAGCCACAGCCTCGATAGCGACCGCGCCACATCTTTAGGACAAGTTCAACTTATCATCGTCGAAGCAGAGCCAACTTCCAACTGCTCACGAAATACCATAACGGAAGCTATCATGGATCCCTACTCGGCAGACGGCGAACTTATAAATCTACACAACCACTTCCACCAAGGCCAGTATCAAGAGGTCATCGACTTCGACACCTCGGCCTTCTCGTCCGACAACGCGCTCCCCGCGCGGGTACTGCAGCTTCGCGCGCGAATCGCCCTGGGCCAGGCCGACGAGGTGCTAGCAGAGGTCAAGGGCGAGTCGGAGCCCGAGCTCGAAGCCGTGGCCGCGCTTGCAGAGCTCGCGCTGGGGAAGACGCCTTCGGCCGTGCAGCGGATCGAGAAGCTTGCTGCGGCGGCGGCGGATAACGCTACCGTTCAGGTACTCGGCGGCACGGTGCTGCAGGCTGCCGGCAAGCCGGAAGAGGCGCTGGCGCTGCTTTCACAACATCAATCGAGTCGTGAGTTTTATCGTCGAGCTTCGTTGCGGTGGTGTCGGCATTGACGTTTTCTTCGCAGTTGAGGCTGTCGCCTTGATCGTGCAGATCCAGCTGCAGCAAAACCGATCCGATCTCGCGCTCAAGGAGGCCACGGCCGCTCGGAGATGGGCGCAGGACAGCCTTTTGGTGAACCTGGCAGAGTCATGGGTCGGGTTGCGTCTTGTGAGCGCATCCTTCCTCTGTTAAGCCCCAGGCGATGACGTTCTAATCTCTTCCGTGTGCGACAGGGCGGTGAAAAGTATCAACAGGCGTTTTACGTCTACGAGGAGCTGGCCCAAGCCCCAGCCACGGCGTCCATCCGCAGTCTCGTCTCCCAAGCCGTCTGCGAGATGCACCTAGGCCGGCTGGAAGAGGCCCAGGTAGCGCTGGAGCAAGCGCTGAAGAAGGATCCCGAATACGTCGAGGCCATAGCCAATATGCTGGTTCTCAAGACGCTTTCGGGGAGCGACGCTTCCGAGCTAGCCGCGTGAGTATCCCATATCTCCCCATCAGGCAAGTTTGCTGAATAGGTGGCTTTGCAATAGGTCTTTGAAGAAGGCTGGTCCGGATCTCGCCTTGGTTGTCGACCTCAAGGAGAAGAGTGAATTGTTTGACAAGGTGGCGGCCAAGTATAGTCCCAAGGTTGCTTCATGAGTCAAAAGGACATGCATCTGTACTGGTGAAAAGGACAACAGAGGGTGAATGAAAGAATCCTGTTAGATTAAGACGGTCCAGTCGTGATGGACAGACGCGAGCCACTCATCCCCTTCTCCGGCAAGCTATCTGTTATAGAATACAAATGGAAGATGCTCAGAAAGCGATGTGAAGAATCAATCAAGACGAGATATCAAAGTCCACAGTCCTGGAATCATCCAACCCTGAACAATACCCATTTTCCCAAGCCGGCAAAAGAAGAAAGGCCTTGCACCGAGGGTCGTGGTAAGGAAGTCTATGAAGAACTCACTGACCTTTGTTCCCCCTCACGAAAGCTCCTCCACGATGCTGGTCGCCGGCGTTAGACGTCAGTCCGGAGCGACGAGCAGACTGCTGGACAACCGACCTATCAAGCTCATCATCCGAGATGCGCAGGTACGAGCGGACGTCTTTCTAAAACGTCTCGCCACCCTGAGAGCTCGGACGACGACCATCCTCAGCGACGGCGGCAGCGGAGACGACGGCCTTTCCCGCCTCCCTCTTCGGCACGACGTTCCCACCACCATGCTTCTCGCCGCGATCGATGCTGACGACAGCCCTATCCGTCTTCCCCGACCGGGCGATGACCTCCTCGATAGAAAGCTTCGAAAGGTCCTCCTCCACGCCATCGAGGCATCTCCCAAGCGGCTTCTGCCCGAAGAAGCTCCTATAGTTGAGCGTCGTCAACGAGTCATCGCCATCCTCGACGACGTCGCCCGAGCGGGAAAGCGAAATGCCACTTCCACCGCCTGCACGCGACTGGTACTCCGCCCAGGAGAGGTTTCGTCCGACGTTTCCGCTGCTGCTCCTCGAAGTCGTCGTCGTCGGTGGGAAGTTGTTTTCCTTGGGGGACTCGAGCCAGGCGACGATGGATTTTACCGATCGGCCGTTTGCCATGTTTTTTCCCGATGCTTTGTATCGGTTTTTCTGTCGGGATTTGATGATCGCTCACCTGCTGATGGCTTCGCGAAGTCTTTGGTTGATGATGATGTCTGGATATGGCTGATGAACGTGGGTTGTGAGAGAGAAATGCGCTGCCGGGTGGCAGACCCTTATAGATGAATAACCAGCAGACGGAAAGCAAACGCCGGATAGAAGGGGGGGAAAAAGATGGGATTGCTACCTATGCTTATACGGGAAACATGTAAGTGGAACATCCAAGGAGACCTAAAGGAAAGAAATCTACACTCTATCTTGAAGACGCCTCTTACCCTTTGCTTAGCTTTTTGTCTTCATCTGACTCTACATCTCCCCTCATCACCACCAACCTCTCCATTCCACTGATATCAATGCCCCAGTTAAAAACAAGAAAAACACCCAGCCGCCAATGAAGCTCTCTCCCCATGCCCAACATCACAGACGCCCCGTTCACATCACAGCTCACTTCTTAGGCGGAAAGCGCGGCGCGCCTATATCGTTCCCTCGCAGCTTGACCTTGAGCACCCGCTCCATGGCACTGAGAACCTTCTGATCGGGCGCGGCGGACCCTCTCTCGAAGTCGGCGATGATGGACTGGGTGGTGTTGCAGCGGGTGGCGAGGTCCTTTTGCGTCATCTTCGGCTCCATCTTCTGCCGCGCTGCGGAGATGGCGTCTCCGACTACTTTCCCGACTGTGTTTGGCTTGATGATGTCGTCGGATCGGTCGACTTTTGTCATGCGTTGACCCTCTGTCGAGCTGCCGGCCTGTGTTTTTTTTTTCCAAGTCAGCCAACGACGGTACTTTTTCTTTTGTTCGAACAGTGAGTGGAATGCCTACCGCGTTCGCAGACGAGTATTTCTTCTCGGTGGCGACGACGCCTCCGCTTCGCTGCGCAGCGTTGAGAGCGCTTTTCCCTCGGATTACCGTCTCCTTGTCGCTGGCGCCGGGACCGCGGACTTTGGCGCCGATTTTGGTGACGGAGTCCCAGCCCTCGGACATTTTGGTAGTCTCTTGTGTGTATATGGTGAAGAGTAAGTTGTTGCCAGGTGATAGCAGACCTAGAAGCTGAACGGCGTTGGCGAATGAGGGCAGGATATTGATGGACGATAGATGGTATGCTGTCAAAGTGAGTCCGAGTCCGAGTCCGAGTCGCTGATGACAAAGTCAGATTTTGAATGAGTCATAGAATTCAACTCTGTCTTTGTCATCTAGGGCTGGCTCGGCCCGACTTCATTTCCGCTTCCCCCTCTAAAGACGAGGCCGGTCGTCCGCTATATAATTCCTCTCTTTCTTTCGAGGTCTAAGACGAGATCGAACCGCAATATGGATGTATGTATGTAGACGAAGGGAATATCTCGAATATTTTCTCTCGGCTATTAGTAGTAGGACAAACTTCCGATTAGGGGGCTTTATCTATAACCTAGTCAACTTATCAATTAGACGACTACGACGCATATCGAATTTCTATGATGAAGAAAATTAAAGAAGGTAAATAAGTTGCAACATGGGTCGTCTCATATGGTCGCGTATAGATAGGTACGCATCTTATGAAGACGACACTCTCTCAGAGTCTATAACAGAAGTGGATCGAGAACGAGGACATTTGGTCGGATGTGCTAATAGCCAACTGACCACTGCCGAAGTCCAAGCTCCGGAAACTTGCCGGAGCAAGACTGTATAGGCGATGGATCTTTTCACAGCGGTTTCAGTTCTCCCCACGCCTGTAGGTTTTTTTTTTACGTGAGGCTCGCTACGCTCTTATCGCCATCCTTCAGGGCCGCTCGTATCTTGGACAGGCTATAAAGATCGTTCTCTCGCCTTGCGTAGCCCTCCCCATCCAGTGTCCATCCATCGGTGCCAATCTTGGATCCCAGCTTAGCTCCTTCTCGCTTGCATGAATCAAAGTCTATGATTATAGGATTATCCCCATCCATCATGATGTTTGTCGGGTTGAGATCATTGTGTATGAACCCCAAGTTATGCATATGACGAACACCTGCTTCGATCCCGTCCAGACAAGAGGCCGTGTTGAAAGGTGTCCCATCCTCTAGCATCTGCGAGAGGGTCAAAGAGTACTTGGCAAAGCCGAGCCCTGTTATTCTCCCGTTGTTGACGATGCAGCCCAGGTACTGCACGATGTTAGGATGCGGGTTCATTCTTAGGACCTCACACGCCTCCACCTCGGTCAGGATGTGACGCGGAACATGACAGTGATCGTAACTATCTTGATAATATATAAGACTGGGTCGTTTGAGGTAAGCGGTGGGAGGAAGAGGGTCGGGAGCTCGAGTGAACTCGGTATCGGCCAAAGGCCAGACACGGTCCGCAGGGATTCCGATGGTATCAAGCTCGTCGACGTCGATGTTCGGGAGACTAAGTATGCGCTGATTGGTTTTGGCATAGAAGAATTCGCCGTCTGCTGCTCTTAGGATGATCTTTGAGTGATCGAAGACGATGTCGTCGTCTTTTTCGACGTACATCTCGCCCTTTTCGCAGATTTCCATCCTCGTCGTCGTTTAGGGGAAAAGAGCGATGATATGCGTAGGTAATTAAGAGGAGGTGCTCCAGAGAAGGAGGAGGATAGAAAAGATTGTGTGTTCTTCGCCTTGAAGGGGCCAGGGAATGAAGGTTGTTGTGTCACTTGTGTGTGCCTTTAGTGTTGGCCGTAACATATATCTTACTATCAGTACACCAAAAGGAGTAGCACCCGCGTCGGATGCTGATGTAGGCCTTGGACCTGCTTATGGAGTGCCATACTACCATTCACTTCGCACTGCTTCTGTCCCTCCGCGCCTGTAGGGTTGTTAGTGAGGCTGGCTGAGTCTGGCTCAGCCCCGAAGACTGCTAGTAGTGTACGACCTCACCTATCTGGACTACCTAGATGAGGCTTCGATGCGGCGATAGTGGCCTCGCGGCTTATATGGCGGGGGGCTTCTGTCAAGATATTCCTTCAAGTTTACCGTCTTCCAGTGATGGAATACACAAATACGTGGCGAGTCTATACTGGTTGCTATGTTACTAGGAGATCCTGATGTCTACTTCAACGTTGCTGTTAACATTTTTCCTTCCAAACTTGACGCGGAGCATGGACGGAAGAGCCAAGGAAAAGGAGTGAGAAAGTGACCAACCTGACTGTGAGAGTCATTCACAAGTTTGCTGTACCAACTGCTCGCTCTTGGCTAAAGTAGACGCCGTTCTCATAGTCGTGTGTGATCGTCGTCGAGGTAGACATTAGCCTTGGGGGGGAAAAGGTCCTGCTCAAGTATAGTAAGCAAGCTTTTCTTCTCTTCATCTGTAGATAGTACCTAGCATAGAATGAGCACTGGCACTCATAATCATCACCATAGTAGCGCCATTACTCACGCGACCACTGTTCCCTGATGCGTGCATACCTGTTGCGCCCAACCGGAACATCAACAGGTTACCTACCTACCAAACTGAAATCGATGACAGTAAACACGGCCGTCAACCGTATCATAGCATCATCGAGGTTCACCAAGCTGATCTCCGTACTTTTATCGCATAGGTAAGCAGGGACTCGCTGCTAGTTGTCAATCATATGCTTTAGCATGACGATGGGCTATACGGATAGGTAGCTTCCTGCGGGGATGAGTTGATTCCTAGCAACTTCCCCAGGGATGATCGACTAGTACTACCTACCTACTACTACTACTACTAGGTAGTAGTCAATGTTGAAGTTCTGCTCTTGACTCTCCGATTGGTCGTGATTTCTTGAACTAGTCTTATCCACATCGACTGTCACGTCCGTACAGATACTGAATTGATGTTTGTATTTGAGAAGCCCACAGGTTGCTGAGACGTACATTTATCCATGGATGAATATCTGATCGATGATTTGGCATCATCTCTGTTCCCCCCCCCCCTGAGTCGTACATACACTTGTATGTATGTATGTATGACTCGGGGGCTTCAGATGCAGCAACCTACCTAGTATACAGAGCCTCTCCAACTGCGCCCACTGAGGTAGGCAGCTCGCCTTGGCCGTTCGCTGATCCTCTCACAATGTGACGTCTTTCGTATATACTTTGGCTTCGTTCTCTCATCTTGAATAATTCCTTCAAGGACGTTGACGGCAAGAAAAGGCCAATGCCGTTCGAGCGATCCGGGGGACAGCCGCCAAAGACAAGGAGCCTCCCCGGGCACACGCCGGGTGGGTTTAGTCCCACTTCGGCAACGAATAACACATGGTACGACTCGTTAACCCCCCCCCCCCCCCCCCCCCCCCCCCCCCCCCCGCCGCCGCCGGGCCGACGCCCCGGCCGCACGCCGCTGCTGCTGGCGGGGCAGTGAGC
>PDHP01000018.1:254842-285722 GCA_003339455.1 Ophiocordyceps camponoti-leonardi (nom. inval.) | reverse complement strand
GGAACCCCCCAAAAACAAGGGGCCCCCCCCGGCACCCGCCGGGGGGGTTTGCGCCCCCCTCGGCAACGAAAAACCCCTGGGACGACCCGTTACCCCCCCCCCCCCCCCCCCCGTGCCAACACGATACCTTTACGCCAAAAGACAAGTCATGACGGAGATTTATTTGTTCAAGGCTAACGACGGCGGGACCCGAGAGGGTTGAGGCGAAGCAAGGCGACGAGGCGGACAGGCTTGAGAGGCAAACGGAACGAGAAGCTAGATCAGTAGTGTAGGTATATATGATGTATGAATGAATAAAGCCGTCTCTGAATAGATTGAAAGTGTTCCTCTTGATATACTTTACCTCCTCCAGTTTCCGTAATCCGTGTATCTTCATAGACATTCGCCAAGCTCCGGCCGACCGACGTTCCTGAAGAAGCATCAAGCTTACTCTTGTTTGAAGGATGCGTCTATCGTTGCCGGCTTTGGCTGGCCTCGGCCTAGCAATGGTCACGTCAGCCTGGGCCGGCGAAAGGAACACGACTACATCGTCGTCGTCCAACCAAGTGACGGCTGGTGTCGTGTTGTTCGAATGCGAGTCCAGCCAGGCTTGTGAAGCAATCGGCAAAGCCGTCGTGGACAGGGGCGGTAAGGTACGCCAGACCTTCAACTCAAAACTCTTGAAGGCCATCTCGGTGCAGTTGAGCGAAGAGGGGGACAGGAGGGCCCTTGAGGAACAGTTCAAGGGCAAGGGCATCACAGGTACTTGGGAAGTTCAGAAGATGATGAGCCGGACGGCTGAAGACGAAGCCGTTGGGAAACAGCCGCAGAAGCGTCTTGGCCGAAGGGCCGTCAACGTCAACGGGAGCATTGCTTCTTCCCGATGGACCCATGTCATGACGCAAGTGGACAAGCTGCACCGAGAAGGATTCACGGGCAAGGGTATCAAGATTGCCGTTGTCGATTCAGGCGTACGTCTCCTCCCCACTCCCCTCTTTCGAAGCCGCCGAGCTATCCCTTATACAGGCTAACAAGCGAATGATAGGTCGACTATAAACACCCGGCTCTGGGCGGCTGCTTCGGTTCGGCCTGCCGAGTGGTCAAGGGAGATAGCTTCAGTAGCGACGGAACTCGAGGTGATCCCATCGACTGCAAGGGCCATGGCACTGAGGTGGCCGGCGTTCTGGCCGGATACGATGAAAAGGAAGGCTTCGTCGGTGCTGCTCCCAACGCAACCATCATGGCATACCGCGTGATAGACTGCAAAGGAAATGGAGAGGAAGACGTGATGATGAAAGGCTGGGAGAAGGCCTACGAGGACGGAGCGCAGATCATCGTCTCGTCGAGCGGACTCCAGGGCGAAAGCTGGGCGCAAACACCGCTTGCCATGCTTGTCTCTCGCATTGCCGCCAAGGGCGTGCCTTGTGTCTGCGGCCAAGGCAACCAAAAAGAGAGGGGCTTCTTTACCGTCTTGAATCCCGCGACCGGTCGCGGCGTTACGTCCGTCAACTCGTTTGCCCGATCATCGTCGACCGGCGAAACAGACGGTCTAGGGAAGTTGTCGGCGTATGGCCCGACTTGGGATCTCGACATCAAGCCCACCGTCGGCGCTCCAGGCCGAGAGGTTCCCGTCACTCTCAAGGGTGGTGGCTACGGCTTCGAGTCGGGCACTTCCTACGCCACGCCCCTCGTCGGCGGCATCATGGCTCTGATAGCGGAGGCCAGGGGGGGTATGTTCGATCCCGTAGTCCTTAACAGCCTGATCATGTCGACGGCCGAGCCGCAACGCGAACCTGGCGCCGGCTTGATCACCGTCGCTCTTCAGGGAGGCGGTCTGGTCAGAGCTTGGGAGGCTGCCCACACGACTACGCTCGTCGAGCCTGCCGGCCTGATATTCAACGACACCGAACATCGGGTCGAGTCCATCAACTTGCGTATCGAGAACACGGCCGAGACAGAGGTAACCTATCAGCTGTCCAACTCGGTCGCGGATACACATTACACCAGCCCGAGATATGGCGTACCTGTCGACGACGCCAAAGCGGGAATCCATCTCAGCCTGACTTCCATCACCATCGGGGCGAAACAGTCAGCTACCGTCATAGTCTCGGCCGCCGATCCCAAAGGCCTCGATTCCAAGCGTCTACCGTTGTGGTCCGGCTGGGTCGCCGTCCTCGGTTCGGACGACTCCTTTCTGACGGTCCCGTACCTGGGACTCGCCGGCTCGCTACGGAAGTCCCAGGTTCTGGAACCAGAAGTATCCCTTTCTACAAACAGGTTGGAGATCAGCACCCCCTTCCCACCCGGACCCTCATCAAACGGCCCGGGTGGTGGGAAAGCCGGCGGAGAAAAGGTCTCTGCTATGATTTTGATGAAACTCGGAACCCCCCAGTTGCGCGTCGACATGGTGCCGGTCGACGTCTGCTCCTCCTCCTCCTCCTCCTCCCCCCCCTCCTCCTCCTCCTCGTCGCCGCCGCCGCCGCCCCAGGAAGGCGCAGGCACCACGCCTTGTGTGCCCAAGAACATGGTCACCGAGCAGGGAGGGATTCAGACCATCGGTCAGCCTCCCGGATACCCTCGAGACTACCCGCTGCCTGAGTGGTTATACGTCTTCTGGAACGGGTCGCTCGCTTCTGGCCAATATGCTCCTCCTGGCCGGTACAAGTTCGTCATTCGTGCCCTGGCAATCTTCGGCGACGCCAGCAACCAGCAAGACTGGCAGACGATCGAGTCTGAAGTCTTGACTCTTGCATATCGAGAGGAGGGGCCTAAAGTCTCTCCTCATCTTGGGTCGAACGAGGAGGGCACAGGTGGTATTCAGAGTCCGCAGAGCTTAGCCGACGAGCTCTTCGGCGCCCCTGGCTTCCATGACCCGCTTGACATCCCCATACCGGGAGTCAAGCAGAATAAACCGTGGTCGAATGAGGGTACACGGCACATTCAGAGTCCGCAAAGCTTAGCCGACGAGCTCTTCCGCTCTGGCTTGGGCGACCCTCGTGAGATCCCTATACCGGGAGTGTCGGGCAGAAACCGAGGTTACCTTGGACAGTAAGTGTAGGAGGAGAAAGATGGTGTATTGTCAAGTCATATGTTACATAGAAATCCAACGGCTAAGGGGCCATACTCCCTATATGAACCGTATCCGCCTCCTGTTCGAACCCGATGGCTGCAATCTGCTTCTTCCACTGCTGCTGAGACATCATTTCCTGCGCTTCTCGTTCAGTACCACGTACACGTACACGAATCATGCATAGAAAGACACGGAAGAGGTAGAATGGGAAAAGACGCACCTCTTCGACAGATTTCCTGATCACGTACCGCGTTACGTGCACCTCTTCGTTCTGCCCCAGCCGTATCGCCCTAGCAATCGCCTGGTTCTCAACCCCGGGGTTCCACTGAAGCTCTATGAGGAAGACGCGGTTGGCGCACGTCAGGTTCAGTCTGAAAGTGTCAGCATCAAGACCCATCATCTCACTACTAAGGCAGACGTACCCGAAAGCTCCCGTGCCGGTTGTCATGATGAGAACTCGCTTCTCAGACTCCTTGGCAAACTGGTCGAGTATCGTCTGTCGTTGTGATAGAGGACAGTTGCTGTCGATTAGGAAACAGGATATGCCGACTTTCTTAAACTCCCTCGATAGCAAACGAAGGGTTCGACTCCAGCAGGAAAAGATGATGCTATAATGAAAGGGGTTAGTTGTAAGAAATCGCTTCTCTCTCCTAGGTGAAGTGATAGGAAAGTACGGATACTCGCCTCTTCTTTACTAAAAGCTCCTTTCTAACGTCTTCGATCAAAGCCTGGATCTTGGTCGAATATCCCTCCATGTTGAAGTAATCGTCATCATCTTCCTCTATCGTCTTGTCCGTCGATCCCACCACACCAGCCTTGACCCCTGAACACCATCTCACACATATAGGGCAATGATGGCGAGACGACTGAGATTCGTCGCTATCCGGCAAAGTCGACTCCTCGATACATTCAGAGCAGAGCACATGAGCGCACTGCTCTCGAAAGCCGTTCCCTAGCCTGCTCGAGCCGAGGATAGGCATGACGTTCTGACAGCCGGAGCAGGTGATTTCGCCATTCTGTCCGAGGGCTCCGACGACAGACTCCCGCTCGTCCTGATAGCTTCGCCGATGCCATGAAAACTGCTTCTGGAACGTCCCGTGGTTGCAAAGCAGCCTCATCTGCATGTAAGCCTGGAAGAGGCCGAACTTGGACGTCTTCTCCGTCTCGCCCACCCGCTGACGGATGATACGCATCAGCGTCCTGTTCGTCTTCTCGTACTGCTCCCTCTCAGCAGGCGAGAAGTCAAGCCTGCGCAGTGTCTGTCGCAAACCCGGCAGCATGATGATCTTCTTGGTCCGACGAAGACATAACGCTTCGAGAAGGATGACGAGCCGTTCCTGAACGACGAGAGGATCGTGAAAGCCCTGCTCGAACGGCGTCTCGATCCATTTCCGGAACACGGACGGCTTGGAGAAGGGCTCGGCGCGGATGAAGGCGAAGAGGGCGCCGATGTCGGCTAGTCTGTTCTGGATCGGCGTGCCGGTCAGACACCAGCGGGAGTTTGCGTCGAGATCGGCGCAGGCTCGGTAGAAGGTTGTGCTGGGGCGGCGGATGAAATGCGCTTCGTCGAGGACGACTCTATACCAGTTTACTTGGTGGAGCAGGGAAGGCTCTGACTTTGTTCGGAACTCGATCGTGAGGGTGCTGTAGGTGGTGATGACGATGTCGGACTGTAGGATGTTGTCGAGCTTCTTATTCCTGTCTGGGCCGTGATACTTGACGACTATAAGGCCTTTTTTCATGTGTCTGTGACGGTAAGTTAAAGGAGGTTAGACAAAACTTGTGATGATGGATATAGACTCACTTGTTTATCTCTCTCAACCAGTTGTTAACAAGGACTATTCCCTTCTAATTAGTACCAAGATTATAAGTCTGGATTTCAGAGCAAGAGAGCAGATACGCACGGGCAGACAGGACGACAACGAGGGTAGAGCGCGAGTATACCCTCCTCCTCTTACTCTTCACCTCCTCCTCCTCCTCCTCACTCTGGTTATGCTGCTGAGCCCATTCCTCGCCGTCTTCGAGAGTCCTGGCTACGAGGGCGAGGGTGGCGAGGGATTTCCCCATGCCCATCTCGTCGGCTAGGATGCCTCCTCCGCCCTCGTCTGGACGGATCAGTCGTTTTGTTCTCGTGATTTTATGTCGATACCTGATGGACGGGGGGAGGTACTCGGGTTAGCCGTCTAGGCTCAAGGAAGTTGTATCACGTATGAAGGTACAGAGAGCCAACTCACTCTTCATCTCCTCCCTCTAGGACAACCTTCCTCCAGAGACTGTATCGCTCGTTGATTTTACCGGTTTCCCTCTCCAGCATGAACCCCAACGCTTCTTGTTGATGGCTGATTTGTATTAGCAGAAGAAGATGTGAGCTAACAGAAGAAATTCAAACTCACTCGAGCAGCTTCTGAGCAACCTTGTCCCCTCCGTCGACCATGTCAACATGCCTCGCGTTATCGACGGATCTGTACACCTCTTCAACCATCTTCCTCATCTGTCTCTCCCTCGACTGCTTCTCAACGGGTCCCCCATCAGGACCCTGATCCAAAGAAAGAGCAGAACGCAAGCGACTAGGATCGATGTCAATAGTTAAGAAGTGCGGATTCTCATATACGAGCTCCTCCCTCGCATGCTCCGGCTTCTGCAGCCACAGCTTCGCCGACGAAAGCTCACGCCCAACCTGGGCAGCCATCCGTCTCTTTCCGTAGACGTTGACGTCAACCTTGACGATGGCATCCGTCGATTTATTCGCTCGCTCGATCGTCTCTCTTAGACTTGACTTGTGCACTTTAGCCTCCAGCTCGACCTGTGGCTCGTTCAGTAGCGGTTCGAGACCTTTGCCCACCATGGAGCGCAGGTATCCGAGACGCTTGCCGTCGTGGTAGCAGACGAGAATATGGTCCTCTTCTTTCTCTAGTTTGAAGCGTTCGTAGCCTTTGTTGTTGCTGACGAGTTGGTCGAGGATGATTTGCATGTCGCCGAGCAGCTTAACGTCGATTTTGTGCAGCTGGTGGCTGTGAGTTGAGTTGGTGGAGCGTACATATACGTGTATAGCAAGGGATAGTAGATGATGAACTCACCATTCCATAGCATACAGTTTCGCTATCGTCTTTCTCATCAATCGACCTCGGGCTCGGAGACTCCATCGACGAACTGGGAGTCGGTCGAGACGATATCAACGAGCTCGACGAGGCCATGAAGCTGCCCCATTCAGTAAGAGCATCATCCATAGCATAGCCAACATGATCCGGGTCTATCTGTGACGACTCAGAGCCGATGCCCGGGCCGAGCAGGATGCCGCTGAAGAGATCTGGCAGAGACGCGTCCGGTTGAGAAACGGGAACGTCGCTGGGGACATGTCAGTGATTTGATTTACTGTCGTGACGGATCATGTATAACGGTTTGAAAGTCACCTTGTCGGGTTGAGAAAGCTAGGAGCGAGATGGTCGCTTCGTCGTGGCTCGTTCAGCGAGTTACTATTGCCGTAGGATCGAGGGTTTGGGCTGAAGTTTCCAGTGTCGTCGTCATCATCGTGTTCTGTATCATTTAATAGGCGCTTGAGAGGAAGAGACATGATGATGATGATGATGATGATGATGACGGCATCTGCTGTCGATAATCAGTTATCTCTACTCTTCAATACTCGGGGAAGAGTCGAGGTATCGTGGCTGAGGCCAAGTCATTGGAGTGGCGAAGTGCATGCGCGAGGCAAAACGAGACATGCATACGGATACATACAAGGCCCCGTCTCTCTCAGTCTCTCTCTCACTTCAGCCACGGTAAGCATTCGAGATTCGAGTACATATCGCCCCCAATATAGGGCTTGCACACCTAGGCAGGTAGATAAAGATAGTGGTTCGCAAGGTTCGGCTATGCTCATCTGTAATATGCTTCAGCTGGAGTGCTTACTCTTACGTATCTCCTTCTCAAAGACAGCTCATCGCTTGTCTTCTTCCTCTCCTGACTCATAACATATCTCCTGAGATGCATAAACAAGCTGAAACGACTCTCCGTCGGAACCGGCGTCGACACGTGTCTGAGTCTGACGATGCTGCCTCAGCATCTCCATCCAAGAAGGCCCGCACAAGCAGCATCTGTTTTCCCTGCGTGACAATCTTCTCACGCAAGGGCCTTCAAGACCTCAACTCATCAGCCGGCTTCCGTCATCGAACCCGGGAGGAGTGTGAGGTTTCCATACTACAGGGTTGTAGAATGTGCGAATACATATACTCCGCCTGTATCCGGGAAAGGCACGACAAGGACTGGAGAAGCGAAGAGCGTCTCGTCTTGCACAACTTCCGAGACTCGCTCTCTTCGAAGGCGACTCCTGGTGTTGAGTTGCTTGGCATCTATGGACTTAGAGGGAGCTTTGAATCGGAGCCGGATAAGTGTATTCTTACCATCTATACGTTTGCGGAACAAGGTTAGATCTTCTCTCTTCCGTCTCTTAGAGAAGAACGATATGACTGAGTTGACCTATTGAGACAACCCTCTCGGTACCATTGTCCGTCGACGACCTCTTCATAGAGACGTGAGAAGCGAAAGCGTCTTCTCAGCAGCAAGATGCCTCATAAGAGACTGCATGAATCCCGATAACCCTCACAAGCATTGTCAGTACTCAAGAGACACTGTTCTTCCAACCCGGGTTCTCGAACTCGGCGATCCTCAAGACCCCGACGCAGTCATCAAACTCAAGATAAACGAGTCGGAAGTTCACGCACCGTATCTCGCCCTGAGCTACTGCTGGGGAAAGATAGATGAAACTGAGGCACATGTCAAGCCGCGTCTCCTTCACAGAGATACTCTACGAGACTTCACAAATGGCATCGACCTTCAAAGCCTGCAACAGTCTATACAGGACGCTATTCTCGTCACTCGAGCCCTGGGCTTTCGTCACCTATGGGTCGACGCTCTCTGTATCGTCCAGGACTGTGATGACGACAAGGCAAAGGAAATCTCTAGGATGGCATCTACTTACAAGTCCGCAGCCATTACAATCGTGGCCGCCTCTTCTAAGCGGGCCGTCGATGGATTTCTTTCAGACTGCGTTCCGCCCTATCTTCCAGACCACACGATCGACATCCCCATGTCCACGTCGACGACGGGGGAAGGGGGCAGAGTATACCTCTCATGCGAGGCTTACGTCCCCCAGCATCCCATCGACTGCAGAGGTTGGGCACTACAAGAGTTTATGCTATCGTCACGAATGCTCATCTTCTCCGACTACGAGCTTCTATGGAAGTGTGCCGAGGTAGACGCCCGCAGTGTAAACGGCTCCGGACTGGAGTATCTTCTCCCTCAAGAGTCCCTACCATGGGCAGTGTTCGACAAGGCTGAGCCTCACTATGGAAGTCTCGACTCCGAAAAGATCTACCTCTGGAAGACCATCGTGCAGCAGTACACTGAACGGAAGCTCACAGACCCGGAGGATCGACTCCGGGCCGTCATGGGGATAACTACCGAGCTGGAGATGCTATGGCGTGATGTCAACGTCTACGGACTCTGGAAAAAGTGGTTCGTCGACCTTTTGGCATGGTATAAGCCGCATGTCGAAAGAGAGAGGAGGCGGAACTTGAAAAGAGCGCCGAGCTGGTCGTGGGCGTGTCTCGATGGTGTGATACGCCATGAGACGCCCTTTGCAGCGCAGGATGCTAGGGTGAAGTTGGTGACGATAACGAGCGTCGAGCTGACGTGTCGTGTTCTCAGAGCTGAGGAAATAGACTCTGATAAGACTGCTTCTATCATGGAGAGACCTGACCTTGTTGATCCGACGGCAGAGCTTGAAGAGGATGGGCTGGATATGAAAGAACCGGAGTATCTGCTTCTAGGTATTGACGAGATGGGAACCGTAAAGAGAGGGATTGGCTTGCTGGTGATAGACGCTGGGGAGAGGCTATATCGAAGAGTCGGGTTGGCCATCTTTGCAGATACAGCTATCTGGGATGGTGTCGAGTATAGAGACGTACGTCTAGAGCCGAGGATCGATTCTAGGGGGTTGACATGTTTGTTTTGAAAATCAACTACCTCTCACTCCTATGCGTCTTCTGATGCCTCTTACGGTCAGAGAACCTCGTAAACGCGTTGCCACAAACAGGACACGCATAAGGTCTCTCCCCAAGATGCGTCCTCACATGCGCCAACATATTCTCCTTGCGCGTAAACTTCTTCTCGCACAGCCTACATTGAAACTCTGAAGGCTTCGTCTTGCGACTGATGGCTTCGAAAACGGACGGCTCCTCCATGAGGTCAGAGTGCCAGCTTCGCATGTGCTTGTCCATGTCCTTCTTCGAGAGGAAGCCGACGGGGGCGAAGGTGCAGTTCTCGGGACAGCGAAAGGGCCTCTCGTGACGCACGTGGTGCTGGTCGCGGTCTTTGCGGTCTTCGTACCCTAGGTAGAAGAAGCTGCAGAGGGGGAGCTTGCATTTGAAGAGCTTGACGCCGTAGTAGTCACCTATCGTGTCGTCTAGATATGTTTTCGTGTTAGGCGTGAACTTGTCTTCTAGTGTTTTCCTGTTCATCTGGAGGGCTTTCTTCAGTTGCTTGAGACCGATCGAGTTGCGGACTTCGTCTTTTGCCTTTTGATGGCTGTAGATGTGGTTCCACAGGAGGCAAAGGTTTCTGCAGAATGAGAAGTCGGAGAAACGGGATAGCTCGGCAGGTTGTTGAACGAGATCGGGGTGTGTCTCTGTGGTGAGGTCTGAGCCGTGGGTGTCGATGAATGACCGTAGGGCGTAGTCGAGCTTGGGCTCATACTCTAGACGATGCTTTGGATCATCAAAGAGATCTCTGCATGCTGTCATGATGGTACTGATGTGGCTGAACCATAGAGAAGAGGCGTAGTCTTGAAAGGAGAACCAGCCGAGTCTCGCCATGTTCTCACGACTTTCCTCATTGTAGTCGATGGAGAAGCAGGGGAGGCAGAGATATCGTAGACAGATGATGGCGAGATCACACTGAACGGCCATCTGATTGATATGTTCATTCTCAACAATGAATCTAGGAGAAAGGTCGTCAGCATAGAAGCAAACGTCCCAGATAGATGGCATACCGGCGAGCAGTAGAATGGATAATTCGAATATGATCCCCATCCAGGACGTGAACCAACGATCCAAGATACTTCTTCACATTCTGTCTCAGCATCTTATTATCAAAGTCAACCGTCTGCGAAACCGGGTCATAAGAGAGAATGGACTGCATCTCGTGCCATTTCAACGGCCGCTTTGCACAGACGAGCCAGCCTAGGAGGAGCCTCGTCATCTGCCAGTGGGTTTCGCCCTCTGCCAACTGCAGCAACTCGGTTTTGATGGCGCCGAGAAGTTTCTCGTATCTTTGGTTGTGTTAGTTGGTTGCTTTATACGACTGGAAGATAAGGGCTTTTACATCTGTGATAGTTGCTTTGGGAGAATCTCATCCTTGATCTTGTGAAGAAGCCTCTCCTTTGTAGGTTGCTGCAACAGATACTCGATTGCTAGATGAGCATAGAGAAACATGTCTTTCCAGTCTCTTCATGTCAGTCGCCCGCTTTAACTTGAACAGAACACACACACAAGTCTTTAAACATACCTTCGCTTCGACGACAAATCATACTCTCCATCTGCTCCTTATCCCCTTCAGAGAGGTTAAACCCACCACTCGTCGCCCTCGGCTCACAAAACTCATCCATCCTCTTCTTCACATACGCCCTGATATCATCCGCGTTATCAACAGGCTTGAGTTCAACGCGAGCGTCGTCCTCGGGCATGCAACCGTTGGTAGCCTTGGCCTCCATCGGCTGGCTTACGAAGAGGATCCGAAGCTGACCTTGCTTCACCTCGTTGTTACACTTGCAAGCCTGCGCCATGAAGAACTTGGCAGCCTGACGGATCTGAACGACGTCACACTCGTCGAGGCCGTCGATGATGACGTACTGTCGTCTGCCGTACTCGAAGAACGTCTCGACCAGCCCTTGGAGAGTCTCCGTGTCTGGCTCGCCCGCTGACTTTTCCACGCAGAGGGGCAGTAGGTCCGTCTCGGCGTCTACCATCTGGCGGAGGATGCCCTTGAGGATGTCGTAGTAGGTGCAGTTCTCGGGGTCTTCGCCTTGGAGGTAGAAGTAATACGTCTTGCTATCTTTCGGGATGGCGAACTTTTTTCTTTCGGTGCGTAGTTCGTTGAGTTCATCGACTAGGATCGATGCTAGGATAGTTTTGCCTATTCTGATATGAGTTCTTCATCTTTTTCCCGAGTTTCGTAGAGCCGTTACTTACCGAAGCCTTTACTTCCGTGAAGCCAGAGAGCATACTCTGGAGGCTGAACTTCTCTAATCCAGTCGATGACTTCGCTGTAGCGCCTAAAAAGCCAACGGCCGGTATCACGGCATATCCTCAGACCCTGAAGTTTCCTATGAAGCGAATACATCTTGTCAGAAGCCGAGATCCACGTCGTGACCCGTTTCCTGTCCTCGTCTGTTTTCATCCTGTTTTCATTCTCAAAACTTTCTTCCCGCGCTCTTGTTTCGTTGTGATGACGGCAGAAATCCATCCTCGCGTCGTTCCAGTCCCTTGCCCCGTTCAACTCGAGATGCTCGAGGTCATCGTCTTCTAGATTCACGTGAGGATCACGGATGGAAACCCCTCGCGTTTCAATTATCCGCCGGTGACGTTGCAGGGAGTCGACGAGGATGTCGAAAGTAGCGCCTGAAGCTTTCCAGCTGGCAGTGAAGAGTTTATGCCATGCTGGGAGACGAATGAGTTCTCATCTTCCAGGCTCGTAACAATCATGTCTTGGGTCTTGTCTTACATTGCGGTCTGATAGAAAACAGCTTATAAGCGAGTCGATGGTAGGTGAGAATAACTTCGTAGATGTATACCAGACACCACTGGCTCTCTGGTAACTCGATAAAGAGGCGTGAATACTGGTAAAGCGGTGGTATCTCGTTGCCCAGCCGCTCGTAGATGTTGAGTATGTTGTCCAACGCTCTGCCTGTGGACTTGGTAGTCTATACGAGCAGAAAAGTCTCGATAATTACTAGAACGTCTACTGCATCAAAGAAGACGATGAAATACCTGTATGAGAAACCGGAGCGGCCCCCAGATGTAAGCCATGACCTCGGAGCGATGCTCAAACCGTATAGTAATCAAGACCTTGTGAAAGTGTGACATGCCAGTCAAGAAAGGCTGCACTCTCTTCATGTTCATCATCGTCTTTGTCAGTTCCTGCTGCGTTTGAGTGGTATCAATCTCTCGGAGCACATCTTCGTAACCGGTCGACTGGAATAGCTCCTGATGCTTGGGTGATAGGAGGTCCCAAGCCCGGAAGCCGTTGGCGAGGATGATCAGCTGGTCCATGTTTCGAGAGATTACACTCAAGGGAGCTAAGAACGTTATTGCTTGGGACGTAGTTGATAGATGACGCTGGAGAAAGACGTGGTTCCGTCTTCAGCGTGAGAAGCATAAGGAAGCAAAGACAGGGCTGGCACAGCTTGGGAAAGGAACCATTACTTCTAGGTAACCCTGGCACAGCCTCCGTCGTAAGACGTCATATTACCCGTAGGTCATAGGCTCCTGTCTGGCCTATACATGCTTGGAGGCTGTGCGTCCGCCATCCGCACATCACAGCACTTTTCCAAGTAACCCGTTGGGGGCTTTTAGTTGGCCTGCAGGCACCATAGGCCAATGGGTAGTCAGATATCCCTGAAAGTGGCACTCAGTGTTGGGGACTGAGCCAAGACTATCATGCAGCCAGCCTCACTCATAACCCTACAGGCGCGGAGAGACCTAAAATTGCTGTGAAAGTCACATAGGGCTGCATATGAAATCCACTCAGTATTCGGGGCTGAGCCAAAGTCAGCCTCATTATCATGCAGCCAGCCTCACTCATAATCCTACAGGCTCGGAAAGACCTAAGATTGCTGTGAAACTCCTCATAGGGCTGCTATAATCCTACAGGCGCGGAGAGACCTAAAATTGCACAGGGCTCGATCCGTACCATCTCATCTGACTTGTGATACAGTGATACTCCGAGTCCCCGTTACATGCTCTGCTCCTTGCGTCGTCATCATCTTCCTCGAAATCATCTTAGAGTTCCGCCCTACCAGTAATACTATTTTTTCGATTCTATAATAAAGAGAGCGATATCCCCTTTAAGTAACTAGTAGGATATAGATCAAGCCCTTGATCAGCGCGTCCTCCTAATCCTAATAGACGGGAGAAAATATTCGAGATATTCCCTTATCTTCTTCTATATTATGGTATAAATCGATCTCGTCTTGGACTTCGAAGGAGTGAAACTGTGGAGCGGACGACGAGCCTCGTCAAATTACCTCCAAAGCATCCCGGCCTCTTCCATCCTCCAGCGGACAATGACTATATCAAAGGTAGCGTCCTGTCCACCGTGTTTACCTTGAATACACTCTGACGTGAGCTTCATCTTTCGATTTATTCATAGGAATTATCCTAGTGTACCTAGTACAGACGTAAAAGGCTACCCTTATGATCCCCCCTACAAAGCAACATCTAAACCACAATCCTCAACTCATCCCTTCACTCAACCTAAACTCAGCAAAGCCCATATCCCCCTCGCAGCAACCACCGCAAGCCCCCCCCTCAAGACCAGCATCCCAAACCCAATAACCTCATACCATCCCCCCAGCACCGCATCCGCAACCACAACCCGCAACACGGCTGATCGATACACAGTCCTGATCTCCTCGTCGTCCTGCTTCAAGACAAACTCATCCAACGCCGTCAACCGGCACCCTCGGACCCGACTGACGTCTACCACCGGAGCCGAGCCCGGCTGCGGTATGGGCAAAGGCCGTCGACGAAGCTTCCTTATCAGCGTGAAGAAGACGTAATCCTTAACGCCCATCCGCGGAGACGGCTGCAGACTCTCCTCCCGACTCGGAAACAAGTCAGCTAGCAACCGCGGCTTATCAACCCACACCGTCCCGCTCTCCGTCATCTCCCGAAGCATCGCCTCCAAACCGTCTTCATACTGAAGGAAACGGGCGTAAAACACAGGCGTCAAGACCCGTATCTCAACCCTCTCAGCCCGATCCTCAGCCGCCGCCGCCGACGACGTAAAAACCTGCGCGGCGAGATCGACGATGCCACTGGGCACGTACGTCACAGACAGCGACCCAGCAGATGAATTCCTCACCAAAAACTGCAGATACCTTCGAAAGACGCGCTCCAGATCCGTCTCGACGCCATCAGCAAGCCTCCCCAGACTATCCCTAAGAGGCTCAGGCCGATACCAGACATGAAGCCCGCGCGCAAAGTACAGAGCAGCAGCCTCCCTCACGATACGAGGAAACGTGACGAAGCCAACCCAAAACCAGGATCCGACAAAGGCAAACCGCCGCATAGCGCTCATCCGCGACGGGTCGACGCACTCGCCGTCGGAAAAGAGCCGGGCGACGATCTTGGCATGCCCCTTGTTCGACCGCAGCCGGATCGTGACGTCCAGCCCGCGAAAGCCTTCCATGCCGGCGCCGAGGGGGTCGTTGGCGAGGACAGAATAAGTCCCTTTGCGAGAGTTGAAAGGCGAGACGTGAAAATCTTTGGGCCAGGAAGCTTCAATCCGCGAGATTGATTCCTCGGCTTCAAAGTCTCGGAGTACGAGGTACGGCCGCCTCTCGCCAAAGGTGTTGTTCACCTCTAGTACCATGGCAGCGAGCACCTTGTCAGCTGAGTAGAGGTACCAGAATGAAACGGGATTAAAATGATATCCCAAGAAACGAGCAGCCGTGACGAGGTAAGCATGCGGATACTCGGAAGGGTCAACATCCTACTCGTCGTCATCAGCATGTCTCAAAGCTCAGCACAGCAAGAAGCATCCGACCTGAGAGCGAAGGAAGCTATCCAGCTTTCCACGCAGGCCGACTTCGCCGAAGCCCCTCTGCAGGTAGTCCGCAGCGTCGACGTCGAACCAGGCCTTGCGCCGCCACCGTGGCAAGCCCGCCGAGACGATGCCCTTGATATTGCCGCCAAAGCCTACGGGGACGCCGACGACGAGATAGGAGTACGAGAAGGAATGCTTCTCCGGGAAGAGCCGTCGATGTGTCGTTCGACAGGGTATGAGGTAGGGTCGCCCAGGTCCCGTCCAAGCAGGGTCATCTTTTGAGCCAGAGCTGGGCGCCGCGGTGCTGTAGAAGGCAAAGAGAAGAACCGGAACGAGGCTGGCCGGCAGTAGTGATTTGATCAAGCTAGTCCACGAGTAGAGCCCAGCTGTTGGTTCCAGGCAGAGGAAAGCCAGGAAAACGAAGAGAATGTCAACCCAGTTGGTTGGAAAGATACCGCATAAGAAGGCGATGGAAAGACTCGCTATAGAAGGCAAGTTGTCGACCAGGTAGCGGCCAGTCTGGCCGGGCCGGTCTTCCATGGCCCGCCGGAGCTGGGCGAGAACAGATGAAGATGCAGCAGCAGAGGAAGGGTTGAAGTAGAGTTTCGGGAGCTAAGTCTCATGAAGTTGAAAGTGAATCAGGTCTACTAGTTCAGGCATTAGTCATGGCACGTGAGCAGTTAGTTCTTTCAGGACGATGACTTCACGTCTAAGAAGAGGGGAGAAGTCTGAAGGATAGAGAATGAGATGTAGATACTGTCTTCGCCTGTCTATGGGACATATCTAGGGAGGCCAAGCACTAGAAGGTCAAGCTTCCACCGTCAAGCACCATCATCATCTATACTGTCGCTCTGTTCCGGTTCATACATACATCTCCTCAATACTTCCATGTCCGCATCCCACGCTCACTTCAACCCCTGATCGACATGATACCCCTGCGAGAAACGACAAGAATTTCGAGTACGGCTTCTATGAAGCATCATCATCCCCGCGCAAATCCCTTCTCCATCCCAGCAGCTCAATCCTCCACATATCGTCGCAATTGCCACCAGGGGCGCTCACCGTTGGCCTGCGCTATAAGCTCATCCCTTTGTTGCCTTGCCCAGTCTCTGGCATTCCGAAAAGCCCTGACGCCTTCGCGAAAGGTCCTGGCATTTCCAGACATGCTAAACGCATCGACCTGGGTCATGACGTACTCTGGCCGTGACGTAGCCGTCAACGGCTCAAGCGCATGCATGGCGTAGATGCGGACCGCCCCGCTCTGGTAGGTAATCCCAAGGGTATGCGCGCAGTGGTCGTAGACCGGACCAGGCTCCCCGGTGGAAAGTAGTGCAATCTGACCCCGTTCGCCCAGCGCCATGTCGTAGCACAGTTGACGCTGGGCTATAGCTGCCGACCCGTGCTGACCCCTGGCTTCGACAAAGTAATTGGGAGCAACCGGGGCGTCCGACCGGGTGGGAACGACTTGGGAAGACAGCGCCTTGTGCATATTACTTGCCAACTGTCTGGGATGCGCTCCGTAGTATTTGTCGGGGTTCGCCGCGAAAAGCGTGCCGTCGGTCAAGTGGTCGAGGTTTATGAAGGGATTTGCGCGCCCAATGCACGCCTCGTCTTCCGCGTCTCCTGCAAGCATTGGCAGTATATCTCTTATGACTTGAGACTTTCTACGAGCAGCCGAGTCCAGCTGGTAGAATTCCTTGTACTTTTTGTCCGGCGCAGCAGGATCCCAGAGTCGTGGTTGAGCCAGAGCGTACTTGATGTCATCCAAGTTGGCCGGCATAGGTGGGAGATGGCCGTCGGGGAATCGATATCTATGAGGATAAATCCCATTATCGATCAGATGCTGCTGGAAGTTGCTGTCGTATGGTCCCGTGCTCGGCGTGGACGTCGTCTCGCCGTTCTTATGATGGGCCTTCGGTTGTCGCTTTCGCTTACCAAGTACGAGACTTGGTCCAAGACTTTGCAACTTGTCGGAGCTCGGAGGAATAGAATACTGCGGGCTGTCAGTTACATTCTCAACAGCGCGGTGGATGGTCTTACTCCTCGCAGATCGGTCAGATCGGGACCGCCGTGGGTCGCAGACCTCTTTAAACGCTTCAAGCACGATGGAGAGAGCTGTGCCAGCACTGAATGAACTGTTGGCCTCACTGCTTTCTCGCGGGTCCGCAGACGGCGACTCCGCCTCACTGCCTTGGATGTCTGCCTCTGTTTCTGGATCCGTTCTAGCTCTTCCTGTCGCTGCGCGTTTCTTCGATCGAGCTCTCGCAAGGCCTCACGGGTGAAGGAGGTCTTCGATAGTCCATCCCAGAATTGGGGCGGAAGATGATCGGGATGAGAAGGCTTCCTCTCCTTCATGCTCTCGCTCGCTATACAGGCTTGATGAAGTTGAAAGAAGCGCGTTCCTGACGGGGATCATTGGTCGGGCTCGTGCCGCCCAAACTGTGATGATGAATGGATGCAGATATAGAAGTATGTATGCCGGGGGGTTGTAAGAAAGGGGGGGGTAGAAAAGGCGGCTATTTCCTTGGTTCACAACCCATCAACTTGATAGGATCCTGCTGTGCGACCTTTTGCCGGCGTCTAGAAGACGGGCACTGTATCGAAGGATTTGCCGCCGACATGGAGAAGCCGGTATTGTCCCGCTGGCGGCAGACGACGACAATAGAAGGACAATAGGCGTATTGTAAGGCGGGCATGATGAACGGCAGACGACGAAGGCTTTTGTTGAGCCGCTCAATGAATCAGATGTTCGAGTAGGACGAGGACGGACGAAGACGAGGAGCACGTCTGCCGCTGTTTAGCCGACGAGGAATCATTAATCCGAGTCCGTCTCTTGACTAGGGCTATCATGCGCGTCTCCCGGGTCTGGGTTATGAGCCATGAATGACGTCTTCCTCTCAAACTCGACAACATGTATCTCTCCGGTAATGAGTGAACGTATTAGACGAGAGGGATCACTAGATGATGATCGGCTAAGTTCGAGGCAACTACAAAACGTATCGTCTCTCCGATCGAATAGGCTTCATCCAACTCTGAAAAAGGCCTTCTTCGACTGAACCTGCCGGAGCCGATCAGCTCGACTGGCAGGGAGAACTGAGACCGGGCCTACCTTGCTATGAACGTCGTCGGTATCGATTGAAGACTTCCTCTCCTTTGCCCGACTCATCGAGGCCCGTAATCATCCCCGAGTTGTAGTAGAATGTTAGAAGTTCCTTTCACTTGACGTCTTAATGGACAGATGTACACCTATATCTTCTTATTGTCATCACTTTGCAGTCGTCATACATAGACTTGACGGCAAGGCCATAGACAGCTGTAACTGACCACATGGATAGACAGGTTAGAGAGATTAGAAGCACGAGGTCTAGAAGGTGACAATGTCGACAAATTTCAATGTTCTGGAAGAGTTCCACCCTCGAACGCGGAATGGGTATCCGGTTGGCAAGAAGCAGAACCCACGATGAGGCGCAAAAGTTCACGTAGAGAGAAGAACGAACACTCAAGTCCATAACCTTCACTACGAACCTCAACTACCTATCCACTGCAACCCCTCGCCCAATCTCTTTACAGCCCAAAGCGCAGCTCAGCGCCTGTTAGTGAAGGAGCCTTCTCGACAGGCTTTCAGGTCAAAGGTCTCATTCACGGATAATACATGCGCTCCCGACGGGCCTTTGGATCAACCAAGACGAAAGATTCTCATGCCCATTCGTTTCAGAGGAAGCTTAGAGAGTACATATATGTCTTTCGCAACTCAGCTAAGCGTAGCCTCTCTACCTAGGTATCCCAACAATGCCCTCGGAACAGCCCCCATTGCCCCCTATTCATTGTGGAGGAACGTCTGGAAGATGGAGGGAAAAAGGCCCTCGGGGCCGTCATGCATAATAAAGCAAGACTCCCCGTAAACAGAGCTATCGAGCAACAACAACTAACAAGTGATCTATCATCACCTCTCTTGTTACGTAGCGTGCGTCTCGATCGTGACTCAACAGATGCACAAGTAGGCGGCAGAGGGAAAATACGTTTTAGAGCACAAAAGAGAAATGGGTTAAGATTCCGCGAGACAGTCAACGTCTCGACTTGAAAATAAAATACACTCCGCATATCAACCAAGCATGAAGCCTCGGCTAGCTGAGCGCCGTTGAAGAAAGAATTACGCATTAACCACCAATTTCTCCTCACGACGTGACGAAGTGTCAGTCAGGAAAATGGAAGGAAAAAGCACACAAAAAAAGGCCCTCTCCATCTCATTATAACCTCATAAAACACCAATCCAAAAAAAGCTCCCTGTAACTGGCACATAACCAGTCAAGTTTTTTTCCCCTTGAATTCTCGATTTAGAGAGCAAGGATAGCAGCGGCAGCACCGAGGACGACGGTGAAGAGGCCGGTAGCGACGGATCCAGCGGCAGCGGCACCACCGGTGAAGGCGGAAGGGGTGGCGGTAGGGGCCGTGGCGTTGTTCTTGGGGGTGACGACGGCGGGCTTGGGAGCAGCTTGCGTAGGGCCGGCTCTGGCAGAGGTGAAGACCGAGGTGGAGACACGGTGGCCATTGGCTTCGGCCTCGGCCTTGGCACCGGCAGCGGCAGCGGCATGGCCATTGCCAGCCTCAGCCTCAGCCTTGGCCTCGGCCACGGCCTTGGCGGAACCACCAGCACCGGCGACCTTGGCCTTGGCCTCGGCCGAAGCCTTGGCCCGGGCATAGCCGTCGCCAACCTCGGCGTCGGCATCAGCCTTGGCCTCGGCCTCAGCTCCGCCGACGTGGCCGACATGGCCGGCGTGAGCGTCAGGGAGGCTCGGGGCCGCAGTAATCTTGGGGACGCTGACGGCAGGCGCGATGCCAGAAGCCACCAACTTCGAGTTGCGGATGTCGGAGGCCTGGTTCCAGATTTGCTGGAACTGGGCGGTCGGGGTCTCACTGCAGATCATGGAGGAAGCAATATCCAAGACTTCATTGTAGGCCTTGTGCTCCTCAGGGCTGAGCTTCTTCTCCGGATCCGTCTCGTCGTTCAGGAGGCAGTCGCGGTCAGACCTCCACTTGTCGAAGAACTTGGCATCTTTGCACATGCATTTGGAGTATTCGGCGCCTTCGTACTTTTCGCAGCTCTCTTCCGCGGAACGGACTTCAGCGCCTTTTTTCGCGCAGACTCCTTCCTGAGTGGCTTGCGAGACGGCCATGGCGAGGCCGGAAGAGGCGAGGACGAGACCGAACTTCATCGTGACGGGGTGATTTGGGTTGAAGATGAATATGTATACACAGAAGCGTATCGAGTAAAGAGTGGGAGATAGGAGTTGATGGTTTGTATGTATGATATTGATATGTATGTAACGACTGACGGCGAAAGCAAAGACTTTGTAAGAGGGAAGAGAAGAGAGGATAGACGGAAGAAGAGAAACGAAGGAAAGAAGAGGGGGAATGAAGAGGTTCTTGTATGTACAAACAACAAAGCATCGGGCTCATCAGTCTCCAGTCTCTCCACGCAGGCGCATACCGCAGGCGAAGAAGCAGACAGAAGCGCATGAGTCGGCCGGCAGTCGGGGAGGCAGTGATCCCCACCGAGGGGAGCCACTGGCATTGAAATTGCCTCCCCGAAAAAAAGGGGGGGGAAAAGATGCTATTTTTTCTCTTTCTTTGTGGTTCCACTTCCGCTTCTGTGAGTATCTATCGTGGGTCTCGTTTGTTGTTATTGTTGTTGTTGTTTTGCTGGGATGAGATCTCCAGCTGCTGTTGATCGTATCTATTCATAAACGAAGAGAAGGGACTCATCCCTCGATGCATCGTAACCGTCGAAGCATCTTTGGCCCCATTTTATACCAAAGACGTTTTGAATCTCGTCGGTGCCAAGACCGAGAAGCTCCCCGTTTCTCATAAAGGGAAGGGAGAGAAGAGAACAGACGAGACGAGAGAGAGACGGAGAGTTTAGAGGGCGCGAGCAGGAGATCCCTTCTGTTTCCCCCCCTTTCTCTCTCTCTCACACACACATTCTCTCTCTCTCCGGGGCTACCGACTGATGAGTGATGACCGGTGGGCTTCCAACAAGTCAAGAAACGTTTGCCGATCATCGAACAGACAAATCATTATCAATGCCCTCCCTTCCCCTTCTTTCACTTCTCTTCGTATCGTCAGATTGGCTCCGCCTTTCTCTCTTTCGAGGGGGTCCACTGCCATTCTTTACAGTTGCGCTCGTATCTCGTACTGTACATACATATTCACAAGGTTTTCCCATTGCCACCGAGGTTTCTCGTCTGTATCGCGTATCTCTTCGTTCTCAGCCGTCGGTTGCTATTTCTGGCAGTGAAATACGGACAGAGTAGCCATGTGTTTATCCACGAAAGACGCCATCAGACTCTGTCGACTCCCATCCTGTCCTAGCATCCTAGAAAGTAAGGATACGTGTGTGTTGAGCACGAAAAGTCGGTCCAAGCCGTGACGATAGCCTTAACCGAGTTAGCCTCCAGTCTACTACCTAGTCTGCTTCTTCCAGGTTCTACGAGACGGGAACTGCCTATTCTCGAGTTCTTACGTACTGCCAACTGCACTTAACATGAACGCTAGAGCAACGTCATGCCACCGCGTCAAACTCACAGGAATCGTCGTCGATAACGGATAACTCTTTGACGATAGCGATCCCCGTCACCACCTTCATAACTGTCAGTCTGTCACTTCAGCGCGAGGAACTAGGATATATCCCTGCCGATCAGACAAGTCTCGTGACGTCTTTTCTTTCCTCCTCTCAAAATATCTCTTCGTTTGCGTTCTTCTCCTTTCTGCTCATCTCCATCTCGATTCCTCCCAGCCTTGGCAAGCCTCGTATTCCCGCACACCCTGATAATCAATCGTCTTGCGAGTCGTTTTCTACTGTGAATATCTAGAAATAGCCTGACAACGACCAGGTCTATGGTCATAGCAACGCCTTGGATACGAGCCGTGAAGGATGGAAAAAATTGTTGATGAATGCTGGCTAATGAATGCGTCACTAGACGATAATGCTAATAAACTACCTGTTCATCAACGGAAGTTCGTGTTAAAAATCCTCACGCCGTCACTCCCATCACCAGCAGCGCTAGAACCCAATAGCAAGACCAGCCCTCCAGCAACAGGAGCAATTTCCCCGCCCCCGCCGCACCACTCGTCCTCGCCGGCTGCTTCCCCACGTTGCTGGTGGTTCCCCCGGCTTCACCGGCAACGCAGCTCGCACTGCCGCACTGGTATCCGCTGGGGCAGCAGCCGTCGTCGGAGGACGATCCGCAGGCAAACCAGCCGCCGGCACAAGTCGGTTGCGGACTCCCTCCGCCGCCGCCGGGCACCACCACAGTCGCGCCGTTGGACGCTATCAGGATACTGGTCGATGGCGCGGGACACGAGTGCGTATGGCAGTCGCGGTCTGTTCGGCAGCAGCCGCCGCCATGCGTCGCTAGACAGCCGTAGAAGCCCGTCGGACAACCCGTCTGGGTGCTGGGCTCATCGGCCGTCGTCGTCGTCGGCGGCGGTGACGGGCCTGTGGGTCGCCACGGGGGACCGGGGCTCGTCCCTGTTTCAGAGCTTGTGATGACCGTGTCTGACGTCGTGAGGCTGAGTGTCTCTGATGTCGTGAGGCTGATGAGGCTCGTAGTAGCGTCCGAAGTCGTTAGGCTCGAGCTTATTGTGGTGGTGGTGTCGGATGATGCGAGGCTGAGGCTTGTAGAAGTAGCGTCCGATGTCGCAGCATTATCGCTTTGCGTCGGCGGGTTCGGCGGGGGTCCGACGACGACAACAAGACTTGTGCTGCCCTGACTTCCGCTCGCCGCCACCGTCGTTTCGACCGGGCGATAGGCGTCGGGCGTCGGCACCGAAGACGCAACAGAGTCGCGAGGGACACCTAAAGGCAACGAACAACAAAAGCGGTCGCAAACCCCTCATCACCATGGAATTCTCGCCCGGCGAAGCGGCAATGCTACATACATCCGAGGCCGCGGCAGACGTAACCTGCGATGCAGCAACCGCCGCCCAGCTCAGAAGGGCAGCTCGTGGCGTCGGCCGGACAGGTGCCGACCTGGCCGCCGCAGCGGGCGCCGTCGGGGCAGCAGGCGACGTGCTCGACGCTGGCGTCCGGCACGGCGGTGCAGTAGGTTCCCTTCTGACAGCACTTGTTGGGCGATTTCTGGTCGGCGCAGCTGTTCATGCCGGCGGGACAGGACGCTGCTACGGCGAGAAGAAGGGCGATGGCCGGCTCGTGTGGCGGTGGTGGTGCGAAGGCGAGGTGCTGCGGGAGGATCTTGGCGCCTGCGTCAAAGGGCAGCTTCCTCAGTGCGGTGGGCGCACCCGGGGCGAGGCGGATGAGCGACGCCATGCATATGTATGTAGGTATGTTTGTACCTAGTATGGATGATGGTCGTTGGAAGAGGGGATGATGATGATCATCCGGTCTTGTTTACTGTAGATCGGCTTCGGACCGGTCGATCTAGGGTAGGTTGTAAAAAATTGAAGTCGTGACAGGACAAGGCGGGATGCAGCCAGCACGTGATAGAGTTGCATCTTTGGACTTCATCAACACCATCATGACGCATCCCGAGGTGAAAAGTCTGGGCCCGTGAGAAACGGCCTGGCTCGTGTATTATCAGTTAAATCATCTCGGGCATTCTAAGACAAAGGTTTATGTATCTGTACATACCATCTATGTACATAGAATATCACGCAAGACTTTCTCCTCCCTCCTGTAAAAGCCTTGGGCCCGGGGCAGAAGGATCGAAACAGTCGACCGATTGCGGACGAAGCATTCTGACCTATAACGCTGTTCACAGTAAGTGGACTGAAAAATAGCAGTGTGAGAGAAATAAGTGGCTCTTCGGAATGGGAAACCGATGGCTTGTGAGCGTTGTTAGTGGCCAAAACTTACACAGAGTCTCTTGAAAGACGTGTAACCAAGATCCTACATATAAATGAACCCGCAGTTTCTAGGCTCCCGGAAGGTCAATGAGTCACTGATTCTGAGCAGATGAGGAGCAGACATGGTATCAAAGTTGGCGACAACCCCGTCCGGATTCGGGACATGATCTGACGATGGATCTGTGTCACTACACATGCGTGCCATATCCTTAAGAGGTTGCCTAGTATTGAGAACGCAGAAGTTGACTACAATGAGGCCCTGGTTTTGAGATCTTGTAAGCTGTCCTTCTTATAAGCTGCTACGGTCTGTGGAGACCCTGTGGAGACGAAAAAATAATTAATCTCAGCCGCTAAGCCACTTTTAGCCACCAAATCCACACGTCTCCGCCTAGGTAGAGTACTTAGAAGGATTTCGTATATATCTAGATGTATCCCCCTTTTCGGCTTCGGATTCTTAGCACCTATGCCTATTTAAGGCCGAAAAATGGGTTACGATCCTCGATTTTAGTATTTTCCTTACTATAGTAGAAAGCAATAGTAAGATAAGGGAGCTATTTAGTAAGAGAGCTAGAAAAGAGCTAGAAAGTAAGAGAGAGGTATCTAGACTCTTTTCCCTATAGAAAATAGCTATTTCCTAGGGAAGAAGTACTTTTGGCTTACTTTTAGCTTATTTTTAGCTTATTCTAGCTAAGTAGATCTTAGGGTTAGGGTTATAGCCTTCTCTACGAGGCTATAAGTCTCTCTAAGGGGAAGGCGGTAGAAGCTGGTAGAAAAGATACAAGGTATAAGAGGACGTATAGAATACCTCGAGTACAAAAGGAGTTTTACTCCACCCAAAAGTCACTTTAGCATACTCCAAGTTGACCTTACAAGATCTCAAAACCAGGGCCTGAGTTTCGTGATAATGTAGTGCAGGCAGTCTGCTTCTCTCGTCCTAGTGGCTTGGATTCCTGGTTAAAAGCTATATGCGTCTGATAAATCTTAGACTCCCCATGGAGAAGCGGATAATGAAATGGGTGAGCAAGTATCGTTGAACTTAATCAGAAACGTGTCTCTCGTGCGACCTTCGGCAATCGATTTATCACCATATACATACATACATACATATATACAAAAGCTTGGTCTGGAATGAAAAGATCACGTCCTGAAGCCTTTGCCAGAGATCAACGCCGCTCAAGAACTACTGAATAAGAGTCTCTCATCTTCCGCTTGAGATGGCTATACAAGATCTATCACAATCTACATCACCATCATTCAACAAGCCTACTAATATACCAAAAAAAAAACAGAAAAAAAATCCAGTGTCTTTGTCTCTTATCACCTTGTCATCTCGACATCATGAAGCCCGTCAACGTCCTCGCCACCCTTGCCGCTTTCGCAGGCTCCTCCATGGCCGACTGGATGGAAATGTATGAAAGGTGCAGAGGCTGGGGATTCTTCAGGGAGTGCGTCACTACTGCGGACTTCCATACAGATTACGGCGTGTATAACGCCACGTCCGCCTACGACGGATGCCATAAGACCGAGGTACCGGCCATGACCGAGTTTTGCGTCGACATGCGTAGGAAAAGGGGCCATTTCCGATTCCAGGGCCAGCCGGATAAGCGGTGCATGAGGAAGACGAGCGAATGGAGCGTATACTGTCGTGATTGGGAGTGTAAAAGAAGTCGGTGGGATGAAAGGCCCTGCAACTGGTGATGCTCGGGTATATAACCAGGGAGGGACGATTTTCCCCTCGGTAAGCAGGACCGTGTTGGCAAGGTAGAGTGGTCTTCGGGCGAGATGGGGCGGAAAGGAAGGGGTGGGAGCAGAAAAGAGCTGATGGGAAGTGGTTATTTGAGTGGGTGATTCTTAGGTTTGAAGCTATCGTGACAGTACCAGCTCTTTGAGATAATTGAGACATCCCTGCAGAGAGGTGTTCCTATGTTGCATCCTGGTTCTACAAATGTATGTATGATGTAGGCAAGTAGTTGTTTGGCCACAGACTCGGGAGAAGATAATCAATGTAACCCAAGTCGGCGTCGTTCATCCATATCTACCTAGATATCTGCATATTACATACCTCGTGTGACCCGAAGTCAGATACTAGATAGCTACTAGATATAAATTCAGACATCGCCCATGCGTAGATACGTGTGCGTTGCATCTTATGATCTTGATATCTCTCGGAAACCATCATCGTACATAAGATTTGCCGAGGTTAGTATATAAGAGGAAGAAACGTCATAAGAGACTCCATACCCCATTGAAAGTGTCTCAAGTGGCTTTTTCCCTTCTCCTTCACGATACGGCAACAGAATCATTACAAAGAAAAGAACGAATTCCGTATCAGGGTCTTTACCTCACCCTTCATCGCCAACCCCGTTGACATCGACGTGATATGCTATTCGCCAATCTTCTCGTCGTCCTCACCGCCCTCGCAGGACCCTGCATAGCAGGAAGCCACATGGAAATACAGCGAAAGTGCTACGGACCCTTCAACATCTGCTACTTCCCCGGCTTCCTCCACACGGACAGGGGCAGACACGCGGTCGATGCCAGGGAAGGGTGCAAAAGCGACAAAACGCCGAACATGGAAGAATTTTGCGTCGACCATCGTCTCAAGAGAGCGTATTTCAGGTTCTTCGGGCAGGAAGATAGGCGGTGTATGATGCAGACGCATGAGCGGGAGTTTGAATGTCTAGGTGGCTATTGTACGAGGAGTCGTTGGGAGGAAACGAGCTGTGAATGGCGAGAAGTGTAGGGAGATGAAGACTTGGGAAACGATTCTCTTTGAAAAGCATGATCGTGACATGTGACTATTTCATACTACCTTGGCGAACGAATGCGCGGAGCTTAGCAGAAGGCGCTGGACATATATATAGAAGAGTGTTAGAAATACAATAGCCGACGAGAGTTGCAAAGGCCAAAAACTCCCTCTGTACATAGATATATCATGAAGTATGCATAGGTACGTTCTATGAAAATGTATAACATATATGAGCAATCTGTGTCTGTTTTCTCCCGGAGGAGCTTCGATTAAACATAGCTTCAACCGGGCGATGGAGCGTTCCTCTTGTGGCATGCATTCGTGAACTTGGATATAGGTATGTACTTCACCTCGGCTGCTCTGAAGTTGAAGCTTTAAAGTTTAAACAGGGAAGAAGATGAACCGCGGAACTACATACATACATAGGCACGGGCGAAGTTGATAATGGTCCTCCCTCCCTGTTTTCTCCCACTCTGCCTTTGATATGACGGTTGAGAAATGTCGATAACCGGCAAAGCCAGCAAGTGACTCCTGTTAACCAAGAACTATCTTGCATACCAGTCGATGACGATAGTTGTGAGTTGAAGAACTGAAATCTCTCATTTGCCGTTGCAATAACCTGGTTTTAACATCTTGTAAAAATCCATCTTTGTCACTCGCAGAAACTCCAAGTCGGAAAAGCGGCAAAGAGCCACGAGTCAGAGATTCCGTAGTCTCATCGACTTGGAAGCGACCGAGGTGCTGTGCAGATAGTTGCCTAGAGAGCGTTGTATGTTTGTAGACTATGCTCTTCTTCTTTTCACGGCATTCTTTGCCTGGAGGGGTTCGTGTGTCAGTCGGTAGGTTTCTTTCTCCCCTATACTCGAGCTGCTGGGTCGTCTGCTTTGCTTAAAGATTCGAATTACATACATGCCTCGGCTACCTATCCTGCGGCTATCGTTCGGCTATCGACTTGGTACAGGCTACAGCCCCGTCTGCACGACAAGCGGAGGCTATGATGCGCGGAATCGTGCCCCATACTATGCATCCTTGTGAACTAACCAGGTGTAAACTCCGAATAGCAGGAACTGCAACATCGAGTGCTCGTCAGTACATATGTATATCAATAACCACCTTTTACTTACAGAAACGCGCGATTCTCACTCGTAAGAAAAGTCCATCAAGTTATGCACCGGATCCAACCCCGGCTGATCAGGACAACTATCACGTCCGATCGGGCACCGAAACGAGGGTCCGTCAGTAGCAGGCGCGTCATCGATATGATCTCCATCACCAACGCAGCCGTTGTGGAAAGTATGCAAGAGACCGAACCAATGACCCATCTCGTGAACAGCCGTCTTGCCCTGGTTGTAGTGAACCTTGCCGCCACAGGGCAGGGTCGAAGCTTCGACTATGCAGCCGTCTTGGATCGGTCCCTCGGCTTCTTCCAAGTCCCAGGGAACCGTTCTGTAACTGCTGTTGGGGTGCGCGTGCCTATGTTTATGTGTATGTATGTTGTACGTTCGAATGCCATTTCTTTTCTTGAGGCGTAGTTAGAGAACCTACGTGAACGAACAAGATCGATGGACAGAGGAATGGAAGTGTTTGATACGGCTAACCTGGTAAGCTGACGGCATATTCTCGTCTATACTCGTTAGGTACGATATATGCCGGAATAACACATTAGTAACTCTGAAGTCATAATAACGGGTGCCGAGTGTTGGGAGACGACGACGACGACGACGACGACGGCCAACCAGCTCGCCAAGCCGGGCGCATACATGGGGGATTTAAAGATGTAGTCCTCCTCGCACCCCTTTCTTTCCCCTTCCCATGCTATCCGCCCGCGCTCTCTCACGGCTTCAGCTCGCAGAAAGGTTCTCCCGAGACATGGCCGACGTTTGTGAGCAGGCCGGGCCGCTGGTCCGGGCCGGGGTGGAGCGGAGCCGGATCCTGGAGCCGGAGTCGGCCGAGTACGAGGCGCGTATCGACTCGTACTGGTGCAACAACGCTAAGCTGCGGCCGGCGTGCATCGTGCAGCCGCAGACGGCGGCGGAGACGGCGCGGGTCGTGGCGGCGCTCGCCGGCGCCGGGCAGCGCTTCGCCGTTCGCGGCGGCGGCCACGGTAACTGGGCCGGCGCTAACAACATCGGCGCCGGCGGCGTCACCGTCGACCTCGGCCGCCTGGTCGCGGTGCGCTACGACGCCGACGCGCAGACGGCCCACCTCGGCCCCGGCGCCCCCTGGAAGGCCGTCTACGCGGAGCTCGCCCGTCACGGACGCGTCGTCGCCGGCGCGCGCGAGGCCGAGGTCGGCGTCGGCGGCTTCCTACTGGGCGGCGGCAATACCTTCTACACGCCGCGCCTCGGCTTTGCCTGCGACGCCGTTGTCGCGTACGAGGTAGTACTGGCCGACGGCCGCCTCGTCATCGCCGACGCAGGTGGCGAGCACGCGGGTAGGCAAGGCCGGCCGGAGCTAATCGGGAGAGGCTGCTAACGCCCTGGCTACAAGACCTCTTCCGCGTCCTCAAGGGCGGCGGCAACAACTTCGGCATCGTCACCCGTTTTACTATGCGCACCATGTCCGCCGGCCCCGTCTGGGGCGGCCTCGCCGTACGGCCGCTCGCCGTACTCGCCGACGCCGTCGACGCCCTCGTCGACTTCACCGCCAACAGCGCCGCCGACCCGGACTCTAACATGCAGCTCGTCGTCGGCCACCAGCCGCGCTTCGGCGGCGGCGTCGTCATCACCCTCTGTAATAACATGGCCGCCGTCGAGAACCCGCCGGCGCTTCGCCGTATCATGGCGCTGCCCGAGACGCTCAGCAACTTCAAGACGACGACGCTCGACGAGGTACTGACGTACTCGTCGCTGCCGCCCAACTACCAGTATGCTCGTCTCTCCTTTACATTCCCATGTAAAACTGTGCTGACGATGGTCCCGTAGCAACACCTGGTTCACCATGACGTTCAAAAACGACGCCTCCATCATCGCCAAGGCAGCCGAGCTGCACAACCGGCTGGCCGCCGAGCTGCAGGCGGCCATTCCCGACAACGACTTCACCTCGCACGTGGCATTCCAGCCACTGCCGCGCCTGTTTATACAGCGGTCGCACGAGGCTAACCCGGCCGGCAACGTACTGGGCCTCGAACAGAACGCCCACGATGCCATCCTGATGCAAGCCTCGGTCAGCGTCCGTACCCCGGAGCTTGAGGAATGGGCCCGGCCCAAGGTCCGCGCCCTGGTCGACGGCGTGCGCGCCTTTGCCGCCTCCATCGACGACGGCGGCGGCGTCATGCCCTGGATATACCTCAACTACGCCCACGCCAGTCAGGAGGTGCTACAGAGCTACGGGCCGGACAAGCGAAGCTGAAAACCAAGACTCAATTGCCATATATCCGTTTCAACGACCTTGATTCAAAAGCCTCATTTGCTTCCGCGCCATCGAGAGACGGGGTTCACTTTGCTCAAGCACGTATCCAGCTACGTGTAGGAACCTTTGATTGATCGAACTCGTATCTTGATCTCTATAGATAGAGAGTCTTGCGTTCGGTAAGTAGAGTCGTTTCATCAACAGCCGAGATATTTATAATCACTCCCTGCTGTATCCGAGTGTAGGTATGTGGATTGTGGTTGATGAAGACGCACCTTGAACTTGGATCTGTCTCCGCCTTGTTCGCCATCTCATCTGCAGAAGATTCGACGACGACGAGTAACGATTGCAACGTCATTCTGCTGCAGGGGTAAATAAGGCTAAATCAAGATCAGTTCGGCAATTGCAGGTTGAACGCGTACGACGAAGGTAAAGGTCACCACAGATGGAGTTAGGTAGGAAGAGAGTATCTAAGGATATGGCAGCGCTTGAAGCAGTTGACTTGACTTTGCAGCGTATGTATGTAGTATTCTATTCATGCGCTGCTTGTGTATGTATGTATTCCTCTATAACCTAGTATAAGAAAATCTGGATCAGTCTTCTGAGTTATATTGCACGGGACGGAGAGCGGCAGGACGGAGCAGGAAAAATGGAGTCTACGGCGCCGGACGAGGTCGGAGATGCCGGCCGAAGTTGCCGGAAAAGCTTGACAGTCCTATCCCGGTCTCTTCTACATACTACCTACATACATATATGAATGGGTAGACGACCTCAGTATGCACTCCCGTCTTCTCGAATCTACCACACGCGACCCCTTTCACCCCAGTGGGATATGTCATGTCATGTCACGTCAGTCATGTCAGACCCGCCAACCCATCTCAACAGCATCGGGCCAAACCGGGGGAAAACCACAGACAACTTCCAACACCGACAACAAGGAAAAAGCATAGCCTCGGATTCTCACTTCTTCCCCCCCCCCCCCCCCCCCCCCCCCCCCCCCCCCCCCCCCCCCCCCCGCCCGCGGCCCCCCCGCCCCCCCCCCCCTCCTC